>JAOXYD010222118.1:0-18878 GCA_028565735.1 Pinacopodium congolense
CAAATCAAACATTATGGGGCATCAATTAAACATTTAAACACAATATAGGGGTCATAATGCATCAAATTAACTATAAACATCATATCAATTTGACCCCTATCACTAGGTTTAGATTGGTAAAATTTATAATAGAGTTAGACCGCAACACATTTTCTTTCACTTCATCCTAGAATTAGTTCCACCAATATATTGTTTTTCTTTTTTAATCTTAAAGAACTTCGTGTAGCTGATGAGGATTAAATAGTCTCTAAAGTTCGAGATGTATCCATTCATCTTCATAAATTCCTTATTATTGAAATCTAAGGGATTGTCCCTTAAAAATATTCTTACTATAAATATTTAACAAAACATAGTAACTCACATTATTCTATGGCTATCCAAGTCAAAAAAACATTTATATAGTAAGGATGATATGACTTAAAAACTGAGGGATATGAGCAAATTGAATGCAATCTCCCACTTGTACCATCTCTTTGTTAAATATAACTTTTTCTTCTAAAGTGGTCACTTTATATTTTTAAGCTTAGATGATCTTTAGTTTCTCTTTACTCTAATGATGAGTGAGCTATATACTTAGGATATTTCATTTTACACAAAATGATTCATTTTTCCCAAGCAAAGAAGAAGAAATAAAACACCCCTATTCTCTTATTCTTAGTCGCATCTTCTAGCATGTTAATGTTTCTCTAATAGAAGATGAGTATGAATTCCAATCTTTCTTTAAGCAAGCTACTTTAATTAAAATGAGGTATCAAGTTGTTAATGTTTAGATGACTAGATCACATAAGTGACACTAGCCACAAATTCCTCCTCTTATGCATCTTATTGGTAATAATGAGCTTACATAGAGTCATTTATTGTCCTTATTCATCAATGATGAAGGTCCATCTTTTGAGCATCCTTTAAACTTTATTACTAAGATGTGAGCTGAAATTAGTCAACTCTGAGATTGTCTCAATGTTATTAAAGCAAGTTTTGATGGCATGTTCACACTACTTCATGACATCTACTCTCATCTTCCTCCCCTACTTGGATACGAGCATTATTTTGGGAGAGTTTAGATTTTTCTTATATAAAAAATGATTTTAAAATGTATTTTGAAATTTTTAATGATGTGTTTGATGTTTTGATATTTGATGTAATTTGGATGATTATGTATGATACATTTAATTCTCTTTATGTTATTGACTTCTCCTTACTAAATATTTGAGTTCATATTGTCGTTTTCTCTTTTTATGAATTGAAGTTTATGATATTTGTTTGTATTCTTTTTTTTTCCTTTTAATGATTCCAAAAAGGAGGAGAATAGGATGTATTATTATGTTTTTTTAATGGGAATTTGAATTTTAAGTAAGTTATAGTTCTATAAAGCATGAATGTGGTAGGAGTCTTCATTTTTTATTAATTTAGGTTTAGTTATTAAAACTTGATAATTTGATGCTTATTGAGTTTTTACAATGAGTATTATTGAATTTTTATTCTCTTGATGTTAAAATATGAATAATTTAGGGGGAATTTTAAATTTAATGATATTCATGTCTTTGAATCTTTTATATGTTAAAAAAAGGTTTTAAATTTGTATGTTATTGGAATAAGTTTGGTGTTTGCTTTGGTTTTATAACTTATAATATCATATGATTTTGTTATCATCAAAAAGGGGAAGATTATTGAATTAAGGAAGGTTCCACCTAATTTTAATGATGAGAAAACAATCTTACTACTAATGTATTTTAGTTTTTTTGATGTTTTGGAAAAATAGGTATGTTGAAAAGGCATTTATAACATGAATTTTGGAGCCTTGGAGCATAAAAGTGGGCTAATGAAGATCATAGAAAAAAGATTCAAGTTAAAGATCATGATAAAGTTTTGATAGGTTATTTGTGGAAATTTTTTATTTAATCTTATCTTGGTCATGTCATTGTATTTAAAAGGTCAAATCTTACATGTTGCATTCATGATTAATGATTTTGCATATAGGATGCAGAATTAAAATAAATTATGTTGGGAATGGTTTTAAATAATCTCGTTTACACACAAAATGTTCTTAGGGAAATTTTTTTATTATATGTGCGTATGTGCATGTGTAAACAAGTGTTTGAAAAAGTTAAGATTTGTTTTTGGGTGATTTGAAAGTGATAAAAGTGTGTTGAATTGTGCTAAAAATCAGTTTGGCATATGATTGGTTAATCAATGGTTGTCGAACAGTGACTTCTCAACCACTTGTTAAAATTGGTTGACGAGTGTATAATTTTTCTATAAACTAGTCAATTAGTAGTTTGATGAATTAGATGGCTAGTTTTATCAAATAAAAATGAATTAAATGGTTTTTAATGACATCTAACTACTACAAATGGCAAGTAGGTTGATTTTCATATACAAGTAGGTAGATTGGGGTGTCTTAGGTATCCATGTGTAGTGAAACACAATTACAAGTGATTTGAGGGATTTGAGAGTTTTTTTTTTATTTGAGGCTGCTTTTAGTGTGTTTTGGTGTACACTCATCTAAGTGTGTTGAGGGACCCTTTAAACACTTTGAGTTAGTTAAGTTAAAATTTATTTAAGTTTATTTATAGGGTTGGTTCATTATTAATAAAAAATATTATAAGGAGTTATCTTAGAGCTTATTGAAAAATGGGAGTTGTAAAAGTCATTTATGATAGCAAATATTTTCAATAAGGTGTTGGAGAGTGGGAACATGTGTAAATTATATGTCAACCTTTATAAATTGATTTATACCATTCTTTCCGATCTCTTTTAATTTTCAAGAATATTTTAGAACATGTTATATTATTGTTATAAATTATTTGTAAAATTTGTTTAAATTTTTGAATAATTTTTAGAGGGAATTTTCAATTAGTTGTAAAGAATTAGAAAATTTTAGTGTTACCTAATTCACCTCCTCTTAGGTGCCATACATAGACTAACATGACCCATCCATTGGAGTTCTATTTATAAAATTTTAGAACTTATGATTCACTCATATAGGTATTACTACTAGTTTGTAAGTAACCATTCATGTTTCAATAAAAAAAATCTAACATATATTTTATTTTAAAGGAAAATCCATTATTACGATTTCTTTATTTCAATTCCATCAAAAAAATTAAGTTGTCCTAGATTTTTTATTTCAAATTCAATAGCCAAATGTTCTTGAAATAACTAAATCTCTTATCAATGCCATATCATAAACATATACAATTAAAGCTATTAACTTTCATTTTTTTTCTTTATACTTAAACTATTTTTCTGATAACAAATGCTTTCATCACATGACAAAACCTCTCCAACCATTCTCTAGATGACTATTTAAGCCCATAAAATGATTTTCTCATTTTAAAAACTTTGTTTTCGTATAGTGAAGAACGATATTTCATGCTTGGTGGCACTTCTATGTTGAATTTCTATTCTAAATCCATATTAAGAATTTCTAACATTAATTGTTGTAGAGTTTATTCTTAATTTTCTTATATAAATATGAAAATTAAAATTGTGTTGGCTTTATATTTAGGTGAAAAAGTTTCCTAGTAATCCATTGAATATATTTTATATACCCTTTTATAATTGACCTTACTTTATATTTATCGACGCATCCATATGCTTTTAAGTTTCAAGATGAACAACTATTTACATATGGTTCTTTTAATAGTTAGTGTATATGGTTCATACAATCCATAAGTAGAGATAGAATTATTAATTGGATATTTGACATTAACCTTAAGATTACATATTGTTTATTCGAGATACCCTTTACAGAATCATATGGATATATTTTGGAGATAAAAGATTAAAAAGGTCTAAATTTTTTAACAACTAGTTTGAAAATCTATCATTTGAGAGTGTGATAGATTGATTAGATATACAACTTATATTTTGGCTTTTCCCTAGATAAAACCTAGGCATGTTCATGCCAAAGAAGGAGGCATAAATTACTTTAAGTAGTTCTCTATTATTTCTTTATGCCAAGCATTGTGTCAAAAAATATAAGTAGAAGAAGTTTGATGTCAAATCCCTTGTTACTTAAGAAATTTTTCAAAAGATTTATATATCAACCCTATAGTATTATCAGTTTTTCAAACACAAATTTGCTTTTAATGTTGCATAACTACAATTCCATAAAGATCTTGAAATGTTGTATGAACATCATTTCACTTCATAAAGAAAAGACATAAAATTCATTCTTATAAATTGATCAATAAATGTGATAAATAATAAGCTTTGGAGGTAGAAGGAATTTATAAGTCCTAAAGGAACTTAGGAGAGGGATGAATTGAGTAATCTAAAATCACTTCCTAATTTGAAATTTTAAATCACTCAAGACCAAGCCAAACTAAATGAAGTTCCTAATCCCAAAATCATCCAAATGTAATGTGAGAGTAATATAACATAACATAAGTATCAAATAATCACTCAATTATTAATAATATAGATGTCCAGCCATCTACTTAAATGATAAAAATATCAACAAAAGCCAATAACACAATTAACTATAGTATAAAATTGAATCAAATATACAAGTATCAATATTATAATTTAAAATGATACAAGTATCAAACGATTCAAGGGTAAATAAATCTATCAATTCACTATGAGTCAATGATAATTCAAAGGAAAAAACAAAAGAAAGAGTTTGATGCCCTGTGTGCCTATCTAAATTTTAAAAGTAATAATAACTAAAAAAACTAAACAATATTGCAATACATAAAAAATGCATGTGTACCTACCGAATGCAATATAGTTAAAACGAGTCTAGGCATTAGTTCAAAAAAAACTACTATTACTAATGAATTCCTATCTAGATTAGCTAGGTTATCAAAAGAAAATAAGTTGGATTTTTTATTTGATAATGAAAAGAATAAAAAAATTAAAAGAAAAATACCCAAACAAACTCACAAGAAGTAACACTCAATGATATAAAGTTAAGATTTAATTACGTAATCCCTCTAAGATGCATTCGTCCTCATTATTTATCTTGATTTAACTTGAATTCTAGATTTTTTAGACTATAGATTCTCTAATACAAATTACACTCCCACAAAAATTATATAATTATATTCAACTTAGTGAATTAGGATAAAGTTCTCTCTATCTTAATCCATTGATTGAATACATTAATTCGTTCAATGGAATCTATTATTTTAGCTAAGTTCACACCTAACCTAGAAGTCTTATATAAAACTATCTTTAGGTCCCCATGTAAGATGTTTCATTCATGGAATGATCTAATGCATACAATAAATTTCTCAATGTTAATCATAGTCAAATTAAAGCTTTAAAATCAAGGTTTACATTCACATAAAAATTTAATCTAAAGTCATGAATATCCAAGAACAAATCTACTTCAAAATCTAAAAATTTAAGAGTTAAAACAAGAATAACAAGATTATTACATCCTAGAGTTCATAAAAACACAATTCTTATAAAAAAATTTAGCTCTTACACATTATTTCAATCACACAAACAAACATAAAGAAGATGGGAATAGAGAAGTTCATGATAAGTTGTCTTGAATCCTTTAATTCTTGATGTTTGATGTATGAAATCCTTCCTTGATCCTTAAATTTATGTTTTAATATGCTTCCTCCTCCTTTAAGATAGCATAAATCCTTCAAGAATGACTTAAGACTTGATCTCTACTTCTTGATAAATGAATGGCTACGATTTTTTTTTTTGGCAAGTAAATAACCCATATAGTCAAAATTATGTTATTTGTGTAAGTGGAGCCTGTCTTGATTATGGTTAGCATCATGAGCGTGATGTTACCTGTGATGCTTCAGATTTTTTATCCTCTCGATTTTCTTACTACATTTCTTCCATCCTTCATCCAATTGACATGAAACTTGGTATGAAACTCCCCAACATTATGTTCTTACTTCCTAAGTAGCTTCCACATCTCTTTAAACTTGAACGCTTCATCCAATGGCTCTCTAAAGTCCTATGAAATATAATCAAACATAAAAGTAGCTAATCAACATCTCTTTCAAAGAGTTTATCTTAATATACACATAAATCACATCAATTAAGCCTTAAAATCAATTAATATAAGCACTAAATCATGCCTAAAATATGTATGCTTTAAAAGCTATCAAATACTCCCACACTTAAGTTGTTTCTTATCCTTAAGTAATGACCTAAACCTCTATTTAGATCACATTGATCAAAAGTTTAAAGTTAATTAAGTACAAATAAGATTTTATTAATGTTTTTGATTTAGTTTACAATCTTTCATGACAATAAGCTTTGCTATCACCCATTCAAGCATATTATTAATCATGAGATAACCCTAAAGCACAACATCAAACTTCAAAGTAGTGTCATATAAATCATCATGCAAAACAAGAAAAGGAACTTTGAGGTAAACATAGCATAATACAAGCTATAATTGGAGCATTTTATTTAGAGGTCACCTAGCCTTTTAATGTAAGGGTGCATGTCCTATAGGGCATACTCCTAGTTACTCATCTAGGATACTCTTTTTACTTGGTTGGGAGGTCAATTAGCCTTCTAATGTAAAGGTGCATGTCTTGTGAGGCACACCTCCAGCTACTCAACTAAGTCACCTCACACGAACACCACTCTTTAACTTCATCTTTTAATTTGATCACATGTTTCGCTTAAATTAATGTAAACAATACATTTTAACTTAACATCACAATTATATGAAATGTCCTTAAAACATATGAAATTATACACTAGGGTTCTTAATAATCAAATGTAAATCACTTAAACTGAAAAACAAAAAGAAAAATTTTGGTTAGAATTCACTCAAGAATTGTTTAATACTCATATCATAAAAAACATTAATGAAATTAAAATGCTACAATTAAAAATAACTCACAATTTCGATAATTTAGATGGAATATTCAAGGCATTACTATTAGACTTCTAATAAATAAAGTGTGGTGATATATGATAAATCATGAAATTTCAATTCATATTCAAATCTCCCCTACACTTAAACCAAATTGTCCTTAATTTATAGGATCAAATAAAATAAAGTTTGTAAAAAGTAAGAAAGGAAAAGTGGAACAACACTATCTCGAATAATGAAGTCTAAAGTGGAGAAAGATCATGAGTACTTAAAGTTGAATCCATGTGGTTGAAGGCTTTGAGAAATCAATCATCAAAGCTTCTTATTGAAATCGTAAAGAACAAAACTAAGGAACAAGTATTGTAAAAGATTAGATCAAGATAGGATGGTGAGAAAAAATAAAAAAGAAAAAAATTATAAAATAAACTAATGTGAATCAAAATGTGTTGGGTTGCCTCTCAAAATGTGCTTGATTAATTTCCTTAGCTCTGTGACGTTGTTATGCTCATCAGTTATTAATTTTCTTACACCAAGTCTTTCTTTTCTTTTTCATCTTCCCTTTTGGGCTCCTTGTATCACTTTTGTCTTCCTTGTTCCATTCATCTAACTCCTCTAAATGGGTGTATACCTTAGCTTTCCTTCACAATGCTCATGGCTCAACTTAAATATTAAATTAAATTCCCAACATTCATTAATTGCTTTCCCCTATAAAACACTTGGACAACCATTAATAATGCTATCAAATGAAGAAGTTTGTTGTTGCTCAAAGAAAGATAACTCTTTATTTTCATAATATGAAAAGGTGATAGAGACATCTTCAATTCTAAGTGTTAATTTCTGCTATAAAACATCAATTAAATCTTTTAAGGTTGATAGAAAAGGTCTACTTACAATTAAAGGGATTTCATCCTCATCCTCAACGTTTAGAATCACAAAAATTTATTGACTTATACTAAGACATCCTCAACAATACCCCTAGGATATTTAACTGATCTATCTGTCAATTATATGCTCACCTTATTAGGCTTTGTGATTCGTAACCCTAAGTCATGAAATAATTTATCAAACATTAGATTGATACTAGCTCCTAAATATGCTAATGCATCATTCAATTTTAAGTTACCAATTATGTAATGGATTGAGAAACTCCCTATTTCCTTTAGCTTATGTGGTAGCTTGTCAAAGAAAATCACTACGCATTCCTTGATCATCATCCTTTTTGAAGACTCACTTGATTTCTTTGTTAAAAGTGTAATGTGCACAAACTTTGCATATCTTGGTTCCTATATAAGAGATTCAACCAATGGAGTGTTAGCATAAAATTTCCTAAAATGGTCAAAGAACTTAATTATATACTCCTTAAGTTGCTTAAAGATTAGTCTACCAGGATATGGAAGTTTTGGCTTCTATTCTTTTAACTCTCATTGCTTATTTTCTTTGTTCTTCTCGATCTTCTTTTCAATTTCTCTATTCTTCTCAATAGCTTCCTTCTTTTTCTTGATTATAATAGTCTCTATTTCTATCGTTTCTGCCTTACTATCCATTACCTTATCATTATCCATGGAAACCATATGTACTTGTTCTCATGGATTTTTTTGAGTGTTACATAATAAAGCACCTGTAGGTCTCTCAAAAACACTCTTGGCTAGCTACCCCATTTGATTTTTCAAATTCTTGATTGATGCCTCGATATATTGAAAATGGGCATCATATATGGTGATTCACTTGGTCAATACCTCCACTAAGCTAGGTTGTTTATATTGTTGATATTATGGTTGGAAACTAGGTGGGCAATTATGTCTTTGTTGGCCTAAGAAATTTAGGTAATTTTTCCATCTCAAGTTATAAGTGTTATTATAAGGCTTATTTTGACAATTTTCCACGCATTCCACTTGTTCTACTTACACCTTAATCTCTGCTAACTAGCATTTATGATTGGGATGACCACCTCCACAGAAATTTTAAGCCATGACTTAAGATGATGTCGATGTAAATATCATGTTTTCAAGTTTCTCATAAGAGACTCCATCTTTTCTTCTAATGAAGACATGACATCTACCTTATGTATTCCCTCATTAGATTTTTGCTTCTACCTCGTACTTTCCCACTGATTGGTGTTAACGACTATGCTCTTTATTAGCTCTTTCAATGGCTCAGGTGTTTTAAAACTAGTAGTGTTGTCGAATGATATATTTATTAGTTATCTAGTGATGAAGTTTAAACCTCCATGAAAGGTTTGCATCAGCATGTCCAAGTCGAAACCATGATGTTGGTATTTCTTAAACATGTCATGTCAACACTACCAAGCTTCATATAATTGTTCTTGCTCCCACTACTAAAAATAGATAATGTCGTTATGCAATTTAATCAATCTAGAGGAAGGGAAATACCTTATCAAAAACTTTTCAACTAGTTGATTCCATGATGTGATGGAACCAAATGTGTTTGCCTTTAACCATGACTTGTCTCTACTATACAAGATGAAAGGGAATAACTGCAATCTAATGGCCTCTTGTAACACTTTGTTTAGCTTAAAAGTGTTTCAGAACTCTAAAAATTTGGATGTGTGGGTGTTAGGATCTTCATCTAGGAGGCTATCAAATTGTACATAATTTTGTAGCATTTCGAATATCTGTGGTTTAATATAAAAACTTGCACTTTCTACTCTTAGTCTCTAAATGCTTGACTTTGTTCCATATATTGAGGGTCGAGAAAGATCACCCATTTTAATTATGGCTCTAAGACTTCTAACTTGGTGTTAACTCTTGACTTTTATTTTAGTCCTTTTCAGAATGTCTATTCAACTTTGTGAGCTACTTTTACTAGAGAAATAGGATTAGTCCTTATCATGCACAAAGGTAATTAACTCGTAAGTTGAAGAAACAAAAAAAAAAAAGAAGGTAAATCTCTAAAACAAAAATCTAAAATGAAAAAAGTGTAAATTGAAAAGTATGAAACAACTAAAAAATGAAATAAAGTAAATTAAACTAGTGTAATCAAGAATAAAAAAACACTTAGCAAAGATAAAGTCCCCGAAAATGGCTAAAAAAATTGATGTATTGTATGTTTATGTTTTAAAAGAAATAATAACCAAGAAAACACTGAAACAATATCATAACACATCAAAAAATGCCAGTGTACCTATTAAATGCAATATAATTAAAGTGAGTCTAGGTATCAAACCTTAAGGATTACTATTACTAATGAATTCCTATATAAATTAGCTAGTTTCTCAAAAGGAAATAAGTTGAATGCTTGGTTCCATAATTAAAAGAATAAAAACAATTAGAAGTAAAATGCCTAAACAAACTCATAAGAAGTAACACCCAATGATAAAGTTAGGCGTTAGGTAATTAGTCTCTCTAAGATGTATTCGTATTCATTGTTTATCTTGATTTAATTTAAATCTCATATTTGTTAGACCATAGAATCCCTATTGGAAATTACACTCCCTCTTAAGTTATGCAATTATATTCAATTCAATAAAATAGGCTAAAGTTCCCTCTATCTTGATCTATTAATTAAATGCATTAATTCATTTTATGGAATCTTTTTTTTTTTTGGGCTTAAGGTCACACCTAACCCAGACATCTTATGTAAGCATATCTTTAGGTCCCCATACAAGATGTTTCATTCATGGAATGATATAATTCATACAAGAACTTTCTAAATCTTAATCATACACAAATAAAAGCTTTGAAACCAAGGTTTACATTCACATAACAATTGAATCTAAAGTCATTAATATTCATAATCAAATCCAATTTAAAATTTAGAGCTTAAGAGTTTAAATAAAAACAACAAAAGTATTACATCCTATTGTTTATAAAAACCCAAATCCTATAAAAGATTTAACTCCTACACATTGTTTCAATCACACAAACAAACATAAAGAAAAGGGAAATAGAGAAGCTCATGATGAGTTATCTTGAATCCTAGAATTCTTGATATTTGATATATGAAATCCTTCCTTGATCCTTAAATTTATGTGTTTGGATTCTTCGACCTCCTTCAAAATTGCATGAAACCCTTCAAGAATGACCTAGGAATTAATCTTTGATGACTGAATGGATATGTTTTTTTTTAAATAAAACATCCATGTAGTCAAAATTAGGTTATTTGCATAAGTGGACTCTATCCTGATCATGGCTAGGTTCACGACTGTGAACATGGTTATGATTTATCCTGGATAGAAATCATGGCTAGCATGACAAGCTCGATGCTACATGTAATACTCTATCTTTTCTGCCTGTCTTGATTTTCTTATGATATCTCTTCTATCCTTCATTTAATTGCTATGAAACTTGGTATGAAGCTTCCCAACATGATGTTGTTACTTCTTAAGTGCTTTCCAAATCTCTTTAAGCTTGAAAGCTCATTCCATTGGCTCTCTAATGTTCTATAAAATATAATCAAATATAAAAATAGCTAAGCAACATCACATTCAAATAATTTAACTCAATATGCACATAAATCACATGAATTAATCCCTAACACAAATTCAAATAAGCATTAAATCATGCCTAACATGTGTTTTCTTTCAGAGCTATCAGAGTTTAATGAAGAGAAGAGACGCAAAAATTTATACTGGTTCAGTAACAATAAAGTTTTCTAATCCACTCCTAACACTTTTGATGTTGGAATTTGCAATATCACAATATAGTAATGTATAATCTTCTTTAATGGGTGAAGAGTAACCTTTATAGCAGTCTTCTTTCACTAAGGAGGTGAAGAGTAACATAAAAAAAATAATCTTCTTTCACTAAGGAGGTGAAGAGTAACCTTACGATCTTACTTCAAGTGGGAAAAGTAATTCATCAATCTTATTTTAAATAACCCACGCACAATCTTATTTTTCAAAGGTCAAGAGAAATCGAATCAAATTCTTCTTTTTAAAAGGTGAAGAGTAACCTTAAAAAAATCTTTTTAAGGGAAAATAGGAGCCATAAAAAATCTTTTTAGAGGTAAATTTTAGCATTTACAAAATCTTTTTAAAGGAAAAAAGCAATCTTTACAAAATTTTCCTACAATAGTAACCAAAATTACATCCATGAGGGTGTTCCACTTGAAGTACAATAATATAAGGGCTCTTATAAGTATATAAATGAAATATATGTTTATTAACCCTTTATAAACTGTAAATAAATAAAATATGATGACTTGTAAACTTAAAAAAATCTTATTATGATGATAAAGATAAAAACTTAAATAATACAAAAATCTAGAAATTGGACAACTTGATCTTTATAATGCTATATGCTAAGAACCTCAAATACAAGTACAATCTGACTAAGAAAAATGTTTTGGATCTTCTTAAAAACTTAAATAAATATACAAGTGTCAATTAAACACACAAAAACCTAACAAAAAATTGAAGAAATCAAATTGAGTAAGAACCTATACCAACACTTAACAGATTTGTGCATATATAAGAAGCATGAAGAACTTAAGTGAATATATGAATTCTATGCTTAATCCTTGCACAGAGATAATATTTAGAAGAAAATACATGACCTAAACACTTTATACAAATAATAGAGATAAAATTGAAGGTTTTAGAAACTCAAAACCATAGATGGATTTAGTAAAAATCCAATTGAATCTGAATAGCACAATATGAATAAAGCTTCTTAATGAATGTTATGAGATTCTTGATTAAAACCACTTAAAACTTTTTTTCTTACTTTTTGATGTGGCATTTTTGCAGTTTAAATTAAGGTTTGTGATGTATAAGGACCTTTAAAACACTGAGCTAGCTATTGGTATGGAAAGATAACTAGAATTTAATTAAAGAGGGAGACCTTTATTGCCTAATATAACATTGCATTGTTTATATTAAAATAATATTAAAAATTATAAAATTATTTCTTTTGATTTAAAAACATCACATAAATGTTCTAAAAAATTTATAATTGTTTTTTCCTAACATTACACTTATTTAAAAAAATTTCAAAGCACAAATAAAAATTTATTTTAATTTTTTCATTAATTCATGCACTAAAAATTGAAATTTTGATTTATTTAAGATGAAAAAATTGTGCAATTTTAAAACTCATGAAATGCATGAATGAAAAATTTTGAGCTCTTAGATTATTTAAACTTTAAGTAACACATACACACAAGTTTGAAAAATGGAATGATGCTTTTAAAGCTTCCATAATGCTTAACCTTTAGCTTAATCTTTCTTTCCCTTTAAAAATTAACTCCAAGTTCAAGCTTTTCTCTTTGACTTTATTTCCATGTGTACCTATCTTTTAACCTTGCATTAAAACTCAAACAATTAGTAGAATTTATGTTTTTGTTTCATTAAAACTAAGATTAGAACCTCCTTTGATTCAATAGAATCTTTTTCCAAATGCCCACACATTGGAGTGTATAATTTTAAAATATTTTAAAATATTTATTTAAACAAAATAACTAAGGTATTTAATGGTTTTAGCCATTTTATAAATATCACATTCAAAACTTGAATAATTTAACTGAAAAAGGTGAGGTTATAATTTTCTAAGATATCCAAAAGAAAGATGCTCAAATTATCAGTGCCATAACCATGTAGTTTCTTGAGTTTATTGTTCATTACTAGTTTTGTACACATCATAATTTCTATTGTCCATTACATATTAATTCCAATTCATAAATTTTACCATGTTTAACACCGAAAACCACCAAATGAAAGTAAAAGAGCTATAGTGTAAGTGAAAGTTAAGGTAACTTCAGAAAAAATCAAAAGTTATATTCTAAATATGATATAACTAGAATATAATTTAATGTGATATTTGTAGACTATATTATGGATATTTCTTCAATAATAGGAAGAGAATTATTTTTAGTTATAGGTATAGCATATTGTAATAATAGATGAATGGATTTTAAATAATTAGATTCCTAATCATATGACCTAATCTACTTTTATCAATAATCCAAGTGTTATTTTTAAAGGTTACAGAGAATATATTTTCCTTATCAACAATACTTAGGTGTGTAATATTTGTAATAGGCTTAACATCTTTATTTAATTATACTTTATTCCTTGATGCCACGGTAACTACCCTACAATCTTTTTCTTTTTTTTTTCTTTTTTTAAGTAATCTCACCATTTATGACAACCAACGATTTTATAACATTGTTTTCTTAAGTGACATAATTCACTACAATGACTATATAAAAGATGGTTAAATTTTCCCAATAATTGATTATTATGATTCTTTATTAAGGAAAATGATGATATGTACCGAGTTTGGTTAGTCAATATAACTAAGTGCTCAAAAAATGGAAGAGAGCTTTATGATGCTTGTTTTTATTAATACACATGTTTAAACATGCATACACTCTATAAATAAAATTTTGAACTTTTTCTTAAGATTTCAATAATCTATAGTACAAAAGTAGGGTCTTTCAGTTCATTTTTTTTTTTTTTTTGGATGGGATCCAACTTTATTGTGAATACTAATATACATCTTTATAAGTTGAGACTAAAATGGATAATTTGTTTTATCTATTATGACATTAGAATGGAATGCACCATTTCTGTGTTTAATAGTAATTAGTGATGTTGGGTTGTTTGGTGTAATTGGTACAACAGAATTGAGATTGAAATTTAATTTCAAGTACTAATTCATTTATATTAAAATAGAAATTGTTCTGATACCATTTAGAATGTTTGTAAATTTAGTTTCTTTTCCATTGTATTCTTGCCCATTTGAAAAAACAAAATAGATAACTCTAACATCTTAAATTTTAAAAATCAATTATATTTTAAGCAAATTGTATATTTCTATATTAATACATAACAATGACTCAATAAACTAGAGTCTTATAATCGTGACCACTAAATTAACACAATGACAACTTATTTTAACATTTTATAGGCCAATTAGTTTCAGTAATAAAATCTCTATTGTATTTTCAAATCAAAATTTTATCATTAACATGATCACTAAGTAATTTATAATAAAGTATTTTTAAATCACGTGGTTCAAAGAATAAAAATAAAATTTAAAATTAAACTTCTATTTACTTAGTAAGGTCTATAATACGTAGTAAGATAATTTTATAATAGCTACTAAAAAATTTGTATACTTAAATTTAATTTATCAAATTAATATATAAATGTTCCAAATGATAAAATATGATATTTCAAAATAAATAGTACAAATTTGAAGTAAATATAACTATTTATTTGTTACTTAATTAAGTTAATAAGAATAATCATTTTGAAAAATTTTTAACTTTATTTTTTTATAAATAAACTTTCATATTTGAATTTACCTAATTTTTAATTGGTTTGGTGAGTTTTCTTAAATTAAAAATTTAATTAAAAATTGGAAATCATTTAGTTGGAGCTAGAATAAGAGCTATCTTTTGACCAAAAAGCAACTATATGCTAACACTTGCAAATGGATTTATTACAAGGGTATTAAAGAGAGAGTCTTTGGCAGAGGTTCCATCTTCTAATCAGACTTGGAGAAAATTGTAACTCCTCTTTTCTAACTGTAAGCAATTCTATTATCCAGGCCAATGTTTTCTGTAATAATGTATACATATATATATATATTTATTTATATCAGTGTTATAACTTATGAATATTTGGTTGTCTTTGCCTTCCAAACTACATAGTTGTAGCATCCAAGTGCTACTTTGAATTTTAGATGGTTAGATGTGCCAAGCATGTGAGGATGAACAACTTAATTAAGAATATTGTTCAATATTGTAGAGAGGTTGAACCAGTTCAAAATTTTGGTGAGTTGTTTGTCATCTTAGTTATTCTTTTGAAATAATGTGACCTCACCTAGGAATAAGCCTTAGAAAATCCATAAATAAGATTGGAATTGATATAGTTGTTTTATATATAGTTTAAGCCTTGATTTGTTAGGATTTAGATATAGTTTTATTGATTTTAATTATTATTTTATTTAATTTTAGTAGATTGTTATCCTTATCTTTGCTTTTATAAATTACAATTTATTAGGTTTCATTTATTGTTTTGCAGGAAATTAAGAGATTTAAGGAATCTTAAATAAAGAGGAAGTTAGTTGCAAGAGGGGCACTAAAAGATTAAAGAGGAAGTTAGTTGCAAGAGGGACACTATAAGATTAACTTGAAGACATTTATTGTAACTTAAACTTTTATGGGAATAAATTGGCTTTTATTTATAGAGGTGGGGGTGTTTTTGAGGGAGAGAAGAGGAGAGAGAGTTACATTATTTTTTAGAGAGAGAAAGAAGTTAATTTTAAGGGTTTATATTTATTTGGAGAGAGAAGCAAAAGAGGAGGAGGAGAAACAAAGCTTAAAGGAATATCTCAAGTGAAGAATCCAAGAATCTTATCTTATCTTTCTTTTTATTTATGCTTAAGATCCCATTTATTGTTTATTTTTACTTTTTATTATGAGTGACTAAATCTTCAACGAGTTAGGGATGTAACTTCATTGAAGGACACTTTGATTATTTATATTAGTTTTCTTGATTAATTGAATTTTCAATTATCTTTCTTGGTTTAGTTTCCTTGGGTTTATTGTGAATTATACGTTTGGCCATCATATAATTTTCTTATTAGGGTTTATATGAATGACTAAAAGGAGAAGAATAAATCTGGATCTAGAAAAATAGAGAGAATTAAATTGGTAAAAAGTTATATCAATTTGATTATTGTACCTTAATTGTTACTTTAAAGGATCTAATTAAATTATTAACCCTTGAGAATCGGTTAATTCATAGTTAGGTACAACCTAGAGACTTGGAAAAACTCTAAGATAATATTAGACCAATTGCACTCAATAAATTAGAAACTAATATCAATATCAACGGTCGAATTCTGTTAGGTAAATATAGAGCTTTAGTTGTATTTAATTGATTTCTTTATTAATTACATCAACTCGATAAGTGTTCATTTAATCTTTTAATTTTATTTCTTCCTCTTTAATTGTTTGACTAGTGACAAAAATTAATTTAATAACAATAAGACCTTGTCTTTGTGGGATTGACCTTATTTGTACTATGTTTGTGTGAGAGCTTACACTATGGCTCACTCCACATGACATGTATACCCCCGTACTTATCTTCCGAAGCGTATATCATATCGGGATATCCGGCCTTGGGTACAACCGTTTCTTTCGCCTCCACCACCGCTCGAACCAAGGACCTACCCACTTGCAACGACTCCTCACAGTTTTGGAGGGGCATTCTCATAAGAAAGGAAAGTTATCTCTTTCCTTTCATCTACTCTCTCATGATTGCATATGGAATGGTCAACCTAATGACCTTAACATAGCATTTTTTATCTTTTATTTGTTTATCTTTGTGTTTAGTGTAGTTTTGTTTTGATTTGATCCTATTTAGTTTGGTTTTGAGTTTGTTTGATCTTAGTTTGTTATTCCTTTTGATCTCTTATTGTTTAGGTATCTTGGTGAAGCTTGAAGTTTGTTGTGCATCCTAGCTTCTTAAAGGACAAAAGAAAGAGCGAAAGAAGCTTTCCTACGCCTTGGATTAACGGACATCACCATAAGCCATTCTAACCTTTAATCTTTTTGTGTTTTGTTTTTGTTGTGGGCTTATTGAGTTTTATTGTTCTACATTCCACATTAAGGACAATGTGTTGTTTAAGTGTGGTGAAGTAGGTAGTCATTGCATTTTTTGCATTTTTATTTGCATTCTTGCAAGTCATTTAGGATGTTTGCATTGTGTTATTTAGGATGAATTATTTAGGCATATTAGGGTGTTATTTTGTGTAAGCAATGGATCCACTATTGAATCAGTTTGGTTTATGTGGCCATGAGATTCTGTTATGCTAGTTGGAATGAGGTTGAATGCATGTTTGAACTAAGATTAGGCTACTGAAATAGATAGTGAACCATGCTAAGTGATGAAAAGTAGTTGGATACATAAGCTTACTCAGAAATTGACACTTGAGCAATGAGGTAGTGTCAAGGTGCATAAAGAATTTTCAATAGAGCTAATGTTAGGATTGAGCCTATATGACTCTATATATAGCCATTTTGTTTCTTTGAATTTGTGATGCTTCCTTAGGTTCTTACCTTCAAAACTTGCTTTGAATCTGTTTGAGTCTACTGGATGCATGCTTAATAGAGATGATTAAGGCCCTTTTTATATTAACCCTTGGCTTAAATGACCTACTTTTTATTATCCCTTGCTAGCCCTGTTAAGCCTTAACCCCTTTGTTTCTTGAAAACACCAATATTTTAAAACCATAATCTCATTAGCCTTCTCATTCACATGCTCAGTAGAGTATTACGTGATGCATTAGTTGAGATTTTTGGCTAAATTTTTTTTTTGACATTAGTTTAGAAATGTTGCTACTCTTTGAGAACATTTCATGTAGCTATTTTTTTGTTTATTGTTGTTAAAAGAAGAAAAGAAAAGAAAGAAAACAAAAAAAAGAGAAGAAGAAAAGAAAAAGGAATAACATTTAGTAGAATCAATAAGTTCAGAGTAGTAGTATTATTCATTTGTATATCTTAAAACCTTACCTTTGTCATCATTTTGTGCAATTGATGCTTTATGAATGCTTGTGATGAACCCTTTAACCCTTTTGACCCACCTTAACCTTACCCCATTACAACTCGAACCAATGTCCTTATGATCTATTTTTAGCATGTAGTCATTATAGAGAAGAATTGGTGTATTAGCAAGCCTCTGATAGTGTAGTTTGCTATAGGAAGTTTGAGCGAAACATAAACCATCAAACACTTGAAGGAATTGAGCAAAACTGTGAGGAAGATTCATTTTGTATACCTATCTTTGAGCAATGGTTTCATAAGTTGAGTTTGCTTGTGCACACTAATGAAGAGTAGTCATGATAGATATATTGGCTTGATACTTGAGCTGGCTATACTTTTTAGGATTGCATGCTTTGATTTTTATGACAATCCAATGATGGAATTGAATGGTTGCAATTGATTTTTGCTTGACGACAAGCAAAGGTTTAAGTGTGGGGAAGTGATAATTATTTTTTAGTATGTGTTTTTCTAAGTGTTTAGTGATAGGGGTCAAATTGATATGATTTTTATGGTTAATTTGATGAATTATGACCCCTATATTAGTGTTTAAATGTTT
>JAOXYD010222135.1:0-18878 GCA_028565735.1 Pinacopodium congolense
TCGAAAAATCATGTGTACGTTAAAATTTAGCTTATTATTATATTTTAAAAATATCATCATGTTTATACATTTAAAAACAGTTGAAAGAAACTTTGAAATATTTGAGAAGAAAAAAACTTATATTTTTAGACAATCTTTTTAATAGAGAATAGATATAATATATATAGAATAAAGAAATTTCTACTAATTAATATTAATTAATTATAATAAATGACTATATCTGATTGTCTCTAAATAAGGAATCAAAGATTATACAATTGTAGAATCCGATAATAATGGAAAAATATTTCAACACTCCCCCTCAAATTAGTGCATAAATATCATACATGCCCAATTTGTCAAGGCATTTTGAAAATACTTGCTTTGAGATAGCTTTAATAAGAATATCTCCCAATTGATAATTAGAATAAATTTTGGACAACTTTATAATCTTCTCATCTAACTTTTCCTTAATGAAAAATATATCAATCTCAACATATTTTGCTCGATCGTGTTATACTAGATTATAAGTTATATCATATGCAACTTTATTATCACAATAGAATTGAATTAATAGTTTAGGTGAATAGCCTAAATCTTGTAAAAGTAATTTTAACCACAGTACTTCATATAGTCCAATTGCCATACCTCTGGAGTCAGCTTCAATACTTGAATGAGCAATAACATTTTGTTTCTTACTCCTCTATGTGACAAAGTTACCACCTATAAATGAAAATTACTTAGAAGTTGATTGTCTATCATTTATTGCTCTAGCCTAATTTGTGTCCGTATAAACCTCTATATTTTGCCAATCAGTATTTTTAGTAAGTAAAATTCCTTTTCCTAAAGCAAATTTCAAGTATTGCAAAATTCACATAACAATATTCATATGTTATTCTCTAGGATTATGCATAAATTGATTAACAATACTCAATGCATATGTAAGGTTAGGCCTTGTATAAGCCAAATACATTAGCCTCCTTACAAGTCTTTGGTATCTTCCTTTGTCAATAGGTACTTGATTTTCTTCAATACATAACTTTAAACCTTCTTCAATTAGTATATCAATTGGTTAACATGCTAATATACCAGTTTCTTGTAATAAATCTAATGCATATTTCCTTTGAGATAAAAATATTCCTTTCTCTGATATAAAGACTTCAATTTTAAGAAAGTATTCCAAGCAACCAAGGTCTTTCATTTTGAATTCTTTAGATAAATAATTCTGCAATGCCTTCCTTTCTTTTGGATCATTTCCTATCTCTATCATATCATTCACATGTATAATAAGAATAGCAATTTTACTTTTATACCTTTTTAAAAATAAAGTATGATCGGAATTGCTTTAGTGATATCCAAAATTTAATATGGATTTTTTGAACCGTTCAAACCATGCTCTTGGAGGCTACTTCAATCTATATAATGATTTCTTTAGTCTATAGGCTTTTCCATCATGTTTTTCTAGTACTATGCATCCTTATGGAAGTTTTATATAAATCTCTTCAAATAACTCTCAATGTAAAAAAAAATTGCTACATTGAATTGCAATAATGACCAATTGAGATTTATAGATAGAGACAACAATACTGTGATAGTATTAATTTTAGCTAATGGTGCAAAAGACTCTGAATAATCTATCCCCATAAGTTTAGGTATACTCTTTTTCTATTAGTCTCACTTTGCACCTTGTAATTGTTCCATCTACCTTATACTTTATGGTATAGACCTATTGGTATCCCATTGGTTTTTTTCTTGGTAGACATTTCCCAAGCTCTCACATTTCATTCTTTTATGAGGAATTCATTTTCTTGTTCATCATTACTCTTCATTTTAGATCAAGTAAAACTTCTTGCATACTATTAGGAATAACTATTGCAGATAATTGATTAACAAATGATTTATTTCGTTATGACAGGTTATAATGTGATATATAATAACTCATAGGGTATTTAACTTTACTTGAAATTTTAGGTTCATATAGTAGTTTAGGAATCCTCTAATGAGACGTTCTAGTAATCATTTTTTGGATAGCTTAGGTTCCAAGGTAGGATCATCCTCAATAGACAACTGGTGTGGTAGATTTCTTTGGGATTCAATTTCATTTATAGTTGATGAACGTTCAATTCTTAGCTATATCATCCCTTCATTTTACAGATAGTCAGTAGCACCATTTTCAAGAACTTGAAACTCCCCATAAAATTGATAATTTAACGTACGAATTTTCCTTCTGACTCTCTCTAAAGTTTAGATGCAGGATAAACATACATTAAATCTTTATGAAATATGGCATCCATGGTGATGTATAATGTTGGGTTGACATATGATAACACTTATAACCCTTTTGATTTATCTAAGAGATACACAATATAGAGCTTGTAGGGCTAGTTTGTAGCATTGAGGTTTATGGATATGTACAAATACTATACATTTAAAAACACAAGGAGGTAGATTTGATGTTGATGGGGCAGCAATAGCAGTATGGAGAGCTTGGTTGTTTAAAATTCAGGAGATTGTCAAGATATTCGATTTATTAAATGTGCTGCAGAAGAAACTGTTTCTCCCTAATAAATTAATGACATATGGGCTTGAAAAAATGAAGCATGAATAACTTCCAATAATTGTGGATTCTTTCTTTCAACTACCACACTCTATTGAGGTGTATCGACATATGTAGTTTGATTAAGAATTTCATGTATTTCTAATATTGCTTTAATTCAGAGTTATGATATTCTCCACCATTATCACTACGAATAACTTGAATTTTTGCATTGTACTAAGTCTTAACAAGGTTTTGAAATTTATAAAATAATTGAGTCACTTCACCTTTGAATTTCATTAAACATACCTAAGTCATTCTAATACAATCATCAGTGAAGGTAACAAACCAATGAGATCCACCCATTGTTGAAATTTTAGATGGACCTTAAACATTAGAATGAACAATCATAAAAGATAAAGGACTTTCATTTAAAATTGAAGAATATGAAATTAGATGAATTTTTTCAAGTTCACAACCATCACAATAGAAAGTAGAGGTATCAAGTTTTTAAAAAAAACTAGGTAATAATTTTTTGAGAAATTTGAAAGATACATGCCCAATCGTTGATGTTGCAACCATATTTTAGTTATATTCCTCTCCTTTTGGAATCTTCCATAGCTAAAACTTGCGTCGAATTATTAGTTCCTTCAGATTGTAAGTCCAAATAATATAAGTTCCCTCACTTAATACCATAAACAAATTTTTGCCTTATTCAGACCTCTTTAAATAAACAAAAGTTAGGCAAAAAATGACGATACATGATAAGACTATTGTTATCTAAGAGACAGACAAAAGGTTATAATTTAATGATAGAACAACTAAAACAGAGTCTAAATTCCAGCCGTTCCTACCTCCTCTAACTCCTTAGATATCACTATTCCTCCTTCATATATTACAAACAAATCAGAATCTAAACCAGAACCAGCTCACTTTATCCTCCTCTACTAATAAAGCTAAAACTACCTAGATTAAATATTCTACATCTGCTCATAACCCATCTACAAGGCTTACAACTTAGTCTCCATATAAGTAGAAAATCCTCAAAAAGTCAATGTTTCTATCTCCGATCCCCACCCATAAGTCCATTCCCTATTAAAGAAAGGCTTACTTATTGCCAAGTGGTTGAAGATTAAGTAATGACCTAACACTATTGCTCTACCCCTTAAGGTGATGAAAGAAGGAGCCACAAAGTTTGCAGACAACATTATGGAATTCTTTAATGATGGAAAACTAGCTTACTTGGTGACATAAAGATAGGAACAATAGAATTGGAGTAAATATTGCTTAAAGGAGGTGATTCTCCATGACATATTCTTATATTCAACTAAATTATAAGCTAAGAAGATTTTAGAGAAGGGTTTAGCATATACAAAACAAACTTATTTTATCACAATAATAGAAAGCGGGAATGGAGTTAGAACACAAGAAAAAGATGCACATTCAAATTTAAATCAATTTCTATAATGTGCCTTTAGAATATTAGTCTATATTAGGCCTTAGTTTTAGAGACAAATTTATTAGAAAGTTATTGAGCTTGGATGAGAACATTGCTTCCTTGAAAAGGCTAGGATATGCTTAGTTGTATGTGGAAATAAACAGGAGCTATTAGACACCATACTAATTATAAGACTTACTAATAATGATAATATGGATGTGGAAGAAGTTTTAATAAGTTATTAATGGAAACCAACTCTGCAATAAAGGAAATAAGTGGAGAAAAACCAAAAGGAAATTTGTTAGAGGATATTATTGGGAATTATTTAGTATTAACTAGTAGGAAAATTAGAAAGAGGATAAGATCTCTCTTACTAAGGAGGACGAGACCAACGTAGTAGAAGATGATACCTCTTTTGGTCCTAAAGTAATATAAAGTGCAGATAAAGTACCAAAACTAACCATAAAGTTGGAAATGCATGGTCCTCCAATAGCAAGAGTTAATGAATCAAGGAAAAAGAGCAGTTTGTAAAGACTAAAACACTTCATAAATTATGCTATCAACTACAAAGATTTTCTAGTAATATAGGTTGCAACTAACATAATGACACCAATGGTAGGAACTCATGTTTGTTTAGATACTAGGATCCAAATATGCTATATGGCAATCCTCTAACAGAAGCATCAACTTGTACAAATGTTAACAATTTTAATGGATTTAGAGAGGCTCCTAGAAGGTGATCAAGGAAGGGGGATTAAGGCTAGAGGTCTTTAGTGTTCCAAATTATTTTTGTTTATAATGTCTATACTAGCTTTTAATGTGACAAGACTAAATTGTAAACAAAAATGGCAAGCCTTTTTAAATTATATACTACGCTTTAAGCCAATCATCCTTTTAGAAACTAAAATAAAGAACAAGCATAACAAGTGCCTTTGATTTATTAACAAAAATTATGTTGTCATAACTTATCATTAACATCATTTCAATGGTACTTACAATCTTGAGTAGCTCGAAGTGGTGCATTGTTTTGAAACTGATCAACCCATCCACCTAACTACTAGACTAAAAGCTGCTTCATCTGAGATTTATATCACCTTTGTATATGCTACAAATTTTTCTTTCTATAGGATTAAATTATGGAGGAAGATTAAGAAGCTTAGCAATAAAATTGCCTTTCTTTGCTTGATAATTGGTGATTTTAACTCCACACTTTTTACATTAGAATTAAAAGGAGTCATCTGTGTGAACAACCACTATAAAGATTTTAGAGAATGTGTTCCACAAGCAGGGATAATTGATGTAAGGTTTGAAGAAAACTTTTTAACATGGAGTAAGAAACAAGCTAGAAAACTTCTAATAAGAAAGAAACTAGATAGAGGAATGATTAATGCTATTTTGTTAAATAAATTCCCTAATAGCAAGGAATTGTTCAATCATAACCTTATATCGAAGTACTCACTAATAAGGATCTACAACCAAATAGATTGGTACCCCGAAGTCACCCCCTTCAAGTTTAACTATTTGGTTAATGTCAAGGGATACACTACAGTTGTCATAAATGGATTAGAAATTCACGTATAAGGTTTTGATTAGTATAAATGTCTTAAGGAAGTTGTAAGCTGTTAAAGAAGAACTTAAGAACTTTAATCTAGAATTTTGTAATAGCAAGAGAGGAAACATCAAGACTGCTAAAACTAACCTGATGGAGATATAGGAGGAACTATTTAAGGATCCTAACAATGCAACTAAAATCATGCAAAAAAAAAGTTTGCATTGAAGGAATATATAAAGGCATCAAGTGCTCATCACTCCTTGCTAAAAGAAAAGTCTAGAATCCAATGGCTGAAGCATAGAGATAGTAACTTATAATTCTATCACCAATCCATTCTCTCTAGAGGAAACATAAATAAAATCATTAAACTCATCTATTCAAGTGGTAATAGACTATGTAAAATTCAAGAGTTGAAAAAGGAAGCTTAAAACTACTCCAAGTAATTTTTAGGAGCTTACCCAATAAGTCAATTTCTGAATAGGTTCTTGATTCCTTCATAACTATAGAGATGATTGAGCAGGAAGTTTCCAATTTAATAAACATATATATAGAAAGGATGTGAAGCAAGCTATGAGGAATCTTAATCTAGATAATTCTTTAGGTCTAGATAGATTGAATGGTCTTTTCTTTAAAAAATCATAGGGAATTTGGTAATGAATATCACTTATTCTATACTTAAAATTTTCCATATAGAAAAGCTGTTAAAGGAGATAAACAATACCCACCTATGCTTAATTCCTAAGAAAACAAACCTATCCCATGGAAGGACTTCAGACCAATATCTTGTTGAAATACTATAGATAATATTTTCTTTAGAATATTGGCTACAAGATTGAAGATGATACTAAAATCTATTGTAAATGCTTCATAAGATGCATTAAAAGAGACATGTATCAAGGATAATATACTTATTACTCAAGGACTCTTCATGGAATATCAAAAGGGTAAAGTACACAAAAAATTTTCATTAAAGATGGATTACTAGAAAGATTTTAACTATATGGATTGGACTTTCTTTCTAAAGGCTATGAAAGTCTTTGGTTTCCTATAAAGATTCATCACTCGAATATTGTAATGCATCACTACAGCTTTCTATAGTGTTGCAATGGATGGAGAAACTACATCCTTCTTCTATGGTGTAAAAGGACTCAGAAAGGGGCTTTATTCTTACCTTATATATTCACCTTCGAATAAAGGTCTTCTACAAAATTTCATCTCACAAAATATCCTCCACTATTAGGTTTATCTAGCAGTCCAAGAGTAAGAAACCCAAGATTTTCTCCTTTATCTTCAAACAATTATGCTCTACTAATGTACATACTTATAACATTAATAGAAATCCAAAATTGATTTATCTACTAAATGGTAACCTCTATATCCTCTTCATATACCTCTTTCTCTTTCTCTTCTTCTTTCTTGAACTATGGAATCATTCTGAGACTGTTCATGCTATGAATATCTTCCTCTATCATTCTTTCTTTAAAGTTAGAAAATGTTTAATAAACAATGCTTATAATGCTTTTTTCTCACTGTCTTTTTATTAATTCTTCTTTTACCTATGAATTAGGAAAGCCTTGTAACTCATTAAGTGAAAGAAGATTGAAATCCTTTAATTCTTTAATTAAAAAAACCACATAATTGAACTTTTATGACATTAAATAAAGAAAATTTTCAAATACATGGATATCCTCCATCCTTTCTCCATAAATTCACATCTTTTTAACAATTACCATTGTCCTAAAGAAAAGATCATAAACTGATTTTCTAGATTTCATTCATAATAATTTAAATTCTTGATGGAGTGACTGAAACTATTATCTCTTTGCTCTTATAATTCCTTAAAATTTTTTAAATAAAATTCTAAATATGCTTTGATGCTTCCTTAGGAAGAATAGTTTCTAGAATTGAATTGTCAATAGCTTGAAAAAGATAATTGTTTGCCTTAAGATCTTTTAATCATATCCCCTCAAGTTTTGAATTTTACATGTCTAAAGATATTGTGTCTGTTGCTAGTATAATAAATCCTTCATAAATAACTAGTTAGTATTGCTTTGATTTTACGAAAATTTTCATTGACATGCTCCAATGGTCATACAGCCATTAAGTCATGGTATTGCCAGTTGAACAAAATTCTTTGCCATTATTACTATTGAATAACAATTTTATGAGTGGCACAAATAAACTTGGTTATTTATTGTTCAAGATCTAATATTTGATATTTAAGATTAAGTGGATTCTCCATGAGAAATCATGAGTTAGGAATTATAATGGGGTGAATAATGTCCATTTAATTTATGTTAATTTCTTATATTTTAATAATTAAAAAATTTTAAATCCTTGATTTTGATTACATTATGTGTTTTTCATGATAAAATAAGGAGTCAAAATAACAAGGTTTGTTTTGGTTATTTTTAGGCATATTTTATGTTAAAGGAGCAGAGTGTGCAGAAAGAAGATAGAAGCAAAACATGGAGAAGCAATGTTGCCATTTATTTCCATAGTGAGCACCACTTTTTATACAAGAAAAAATAAGAAGATAAATATGGGTCCTAAATGACACTATTTTGCTCACCAAGTATCATTATTTAACTCCTAGTCATAGACAGAAGAATAACAGCCCATGATAATGGCATCATTTTACCCCATATGCTAGTACCATTTTGCATTTGAAAAATAAAAGACATGGCAAGAATTTCTGAAGAAATATAACTAAACTACCAAAGATACAATATAATGGTTTAAAACCCTAACCAATTTTCATAACAACCATAACAAGAGATTTAGAGCCATACAAAGCACCCTTAAGAGGGATTTAGGTAGAATGAAGAAAGGAGGGAGAAAGGTAAAAAGTTTCATTCCAGCCATTATCTTCAACCTTCCTCAATAAGCAAAAATGACCCTATTCATCATTTTTATATTTCCTCTCCACTATGACTAGCTAATTTGTTTCTTTTTAATTAAAGGATAATTTGAATTGGTTCTTAGAGAGATGTGAGATCTAATTGCATATATTGTTCTTTAGATTCTTGAGTATTCATATATTTTCATATTTGAATAAAACTATTTTTTGATTCATTATGTAAGAGGCCTATTGTTCACTTATCAAAATAATATATAGCCAATTAGGAATTCAGATATGTAATTGTTTGAAGGTTCTAATATTAGTTATAAAATAATGTTATGTTATGGGAATTTATAATCCAGCTTCAATGAACCAAGCTTGTGTATTTGTTATTAAATTGGTGTCTTTCTAATGCTTAATGCTATCGATATATTAAATCCTAAGAGCTTATTTAGTGTTGTTTTTTGAAAAGAGAAATAATTCAAATAATTTCTCTTGGTTGTCAATGAAATAAGGAAATATAGGTTATTAAAACTTGTTAACAACTATAACCAATTTATTTATGAACCAAAAAGTTAATTTTTATGTCAACGATCAATTCATAAAGATATAACCAAGATTATATATATGGCTACAACTTTGTTTATTTTTTATTCTTTACTTGCTTAGATGTTGTTATTAGCTAAGTTTTAAGTAATTATTTTAATATTCAATGTCCTTTTCCTTTATTTATTTTTTTAATTTTTAAAATTTTGATAATTCAACCTAATCTCTGTAAAATATAACCATACTTGTCATTGTTTACAAGTTGTTAATTGCGTTTTAGAGTAGGAATTTATTTTTGTTAGATTTGATATTCACTAGTTAAGTGCATAGAGGTATAGTGAATTGATGTGGATAGGTCTCTATGTGAACTCAAATGGGAGAGAAATTGAGGATTAGAAATTGGGCACTAATGGTGAAGAGAAAAGAGTATCTTAATGTCAGAGTTATAACTGTTAGCAAATGAGAGGACAAAACACAATGCTATGAGCTAGATATGGTTTTTGAGCATATCCAGTGATAAGAATTTTAGTCTACTTCTAATGGGATTAATTTGAAACAATATTTTTTAATTTGAAAATTAAATTTTTTTTTGTTTTGATTATATATATATAACTTATTAATTCCAAACAAAAAGTGGATAATGTTTCTCACTTTTAAGAAGGAAGAATGATTGGAATAAAGTTCTACTATAAATAATTCTTTAATCTATGAAAACATTAAGATAATTTGTAAGTGAATATCATTGTAAATCATGCACATATTTGAACGATCCAATAATCTCTTCAATTTGTGTGATTGTTTAAATTTTATAACATTGGTATCAGATTATGCTTAATAGACATCTTAATCTTCATATTAACAAATAATTTTATATTAAGTTTTAAATAATTTATCTTTTGTTAAATATTTTTCACCATATTTCTCTATTTTCTATATAAATGTTTGCATCTTTTAAAACCTTGTTTGCCTACTATATACTAATTATCTATTAATTATATTCATAAAAAATAGCGAAGGTTGAATTATTTGTCAACTCCATTTAAACAAATTCGAAATAAAATGGATTATTTGTTGATCTTATTGAAACAAAGTATAGAATACAAAAGATCATTCTACAAAGAATAATTTTTAAACATTATTTAGAAATAAAACAGGTAGTTTTAATGATTAAAACTTCATTAGTGCCAGCACCTTACAAAGCTAATCATTACAACTACCTGTTTTATTTCTAGATAATTAAATCAGTTAGAGTAGGTGATAATCAAGGTATTTTTAACTTTTAAAAATCACTTCAAGTTGTTGATAAACTTAAAACTTCAATAGCCCCTATAGTTGTAGTAGCTAATTTTTCCTACTACCATTTGCCAAAATATGTTCATAAATGGAGCTGGATAACTCATTAACAAGCTACTAGCATGTTCTTTCCTTGCTTTGATAGATCTTCACGTTCCTTTCTTTTTATAAGTAACAGATAGTTGTCCCAAAAGCTATGTTGAAGTATATGGAGTTTCAGATCTCCATTTCAAACTGGTCATGCAATTAATGGTCCCATTCATGTCATTCATGGAACAATCTACATTGTGTAGATTTTTTTATCAAATTCCAAATAAATTTAATATACTTTCATTGAAAAACAAATGCCCAATAGACTCATACCTCACATTACACAATGAGCATAAGAGTGAAAACTTTGTAATATCATAATACATGCCTTTAATAGAGAGTTTGCATTGAATTGCTAACCATAAGATGAAGGAAATTTTTAATGTAGCCTATTTGAACTAAACAAGATTGAACCACTGAAATATTGGAACATTTACTCTCATAAAGTACTTGCATGATTTTTTTGGTGAACATTCTTGAAGAATTCTTTAACCAAATTGCTTTATCCTCCACATTAGATAAAGGTTGATAAACTTGAGAGATTTTGTATAGTCTATCTTGCCATTCTCTACCACTATTAAATTTGTTAGCTTAGAGCACCTCTTTAACAGTTGCCATATCAAGAATGGTGTTACTTAAAGCTATAAACTCATGATTAATAGTAAGAGGCCTTTGGGAGATAAGTCTTGAATAAAATTATAAATAATATTTCTAATTAAGATAAACTAATTTATTTTAATAAATAAAAAATCAGAAATAGGTTACTAATTAGAATAAAAATTAAAAATAAGCTTTCAAATTAATTAAAATAAATTTTCTAGTTAAAGAAAAATTAGAAATAAGTTTTTAATTAAATATAAACTAATTTGTTTAGTTTAATAAAAATTAAAAATAAGTTTCTAATTATAATAAAAACTACAAATAAGTTTTTGAATCATAATAAAATAATTTTTTAGTTAAATAAAGATTATGAATAACTTCCTATTATTTGAATTATATTTGAGAATATTAATTGGTATTTAATTGTTATATAAAGGATAATTAGTCACATATGTGATCTTTTGATTTCATAAGTAATTAAATTCTAATTATTCACTCTATGTATGAATCACATGACAACAAAATGCAACTATAATATTTTCTCTTTTATTATAAAAATTTAATATGGTTACTGCATCAAAGAATATTGTCGTTGAACTTAGGAAGGTTAAGAAATTAAATGGTGACAATTATAAGAAATGAAAAAATAAAATCTAATATATAATGGAGGAGTAAAAGGCTCTAGAATTATTAAACATAACCATGGCTGTCCTTGATGATGTTAATATGGCTTAACATAAAAGGGACTATAATGCATATGGGACTTGGAAGAAGAAGAACTCATTAAATCACATTATATTGTTGAATAGTATAGGTAATGATATAATACACTAATTATAATCATGTTATGGACATATGATCCACTTTAATTGCATTTCAAAAGTACCTCCATATATAATTTAAGGTAACTCATTATCTAGTTACAAAAAATTTCCTGATTATACAATGTAAAAACATTTGAGATACTTCGAAACATGATAACTGAGTCATTAGATGCTGGTTATGTATTGTTTAATGAGTAACAAGTTCAAGCTATGATTTGCTCTTTATTTCAAAGTTAGGAGCATATGAGAATGCATTTAAAGCATAATTAAAACATCAAGGGATATATGGTTGAACTAATTCCTTCTGCATAATCCTAAGTTTATATAGAAAGTCCAATGGATTTACAAGTAAAATTATAATAGAATTTAATATATGCATGATGAATTTGATTATGTGAGTGACTTTGGAAGTCTATACAACTGATTGTGAATATTGAGGATTGATGACATTTGGTTTATATTATAACTTTGGAAAATGGATGCTTGATGATCATTATGATGTTTTATATGCAGAATGCTTTTTGTTTCACGAGGAAAAATAAAAGAGAAAAGGAAAGAGAAAAGAAAAAAAATATGAGAGAAAAGAAAGAAAAGAAAAAAGAAAAAAAAGAAAAAGAGAGAGAGAGAAATAAAAAGAGAGCTAGTTGAGTAATTTTGAGAATAAAAAAGTGAGCTAGTTAAGTAAATTTTCACTCTGCTGGTTTCATACCTCATCGAGTCGAAGTCCATGAGTGATGTAATAACAAGTTGCTGTAAGGTGACTTGGTCAAATAACCAAAGATGTTCATGACAAAGTGTTTGCTTTCGTGTATACAAGAACAAGTGATCTCCCAACCAGCCATTGCTTGATTATGCTTAAGTACGTTTGTGCTTATTTGTATTCATTTTATATATGAGACAGATTGTTGAGGATTAGGTTGATATTTGAAGAAGGCATGATGTTAACCAAGTAGAATTGTAATTCGATGTGAATGATTGGTTGCATATTAATTTTATTGGATCTTTCATGATTAAATGACTGACTTCATGATTTGAACTCAATAATCCATCTATGACATGTTTACATGAAGATCTCGGTGAATTTCTTGATATATAGTATTATGTTTGAGGAGTTGATTATGCTATGTATAATGACCATATGAGTTAAGCCATTATCAACCTTGAATTGGATGATATTGATTGTATTTGATTACATGAATCATTTTGAGTTGTTTGGTTAAACTTTAGCCAGCCTTAAAAGGTTTTCATTGAGTGCCTAAATGAGTTGCTTAAGGACAATCAATAATTCAAGTGTGGGGATGTTGTTAATGGGCATTTTATATTATTTTTTAATGCATATTTCATTATGTTTTTTCCCCATTTGATGGCTGAATTACACCAATATAGGGTTATTATTATTAATTCTAAGTGTATGTTGGTGTTGGAGCAAGTTATGTAGATTTGGACTCAATTGGAGCTTGTTTTAGAGAATAAAGAGGACTTAGACATTCAGTGTTTAAATCTGTGCATATATGGTGGGTTTGAGGTGAATATGATGGTCAAACAAGAAGAGGCCGGTCGACCGAATGGTAAGGATCAATCGACTGAATGAAGAAACAAGGAAGGTCGATTGACCGAACCATTTGTAAGGAAGGATCAATTGACCACATAGAATAACTGGCTGACCAAACGAAACAAATAAAAAGGTTTTAATCGACAGAATGACCTTAGTTTGACCGAACAGGTAAAATGTTGAAGGTCAGTCGACCGAATGGTGAAGGTCAATCAACCGAGTATAAGGCTCTAACTTTATTCCCTCCCGTTTTACTCTCTGGACGTAACGTTTTGATCAAAATTAGCTATAAAACTTAACAAATGACGGTGAATCACTCTAAACCCTTAGGCAGCCTTGAGATAAGTATAAAAGGCTTCCAAAAAAAATAGAAAGAAGGGAGATTTGGCATATTAGAGGAGAGGAGCATCAGCCAGAGGAGAGGAGCATCAGCCAGAAGAGAGTTTTAGCTTCGTTAGGCGTTTTCGTTCCTTTTTTCTTAGGTTTTTGTATAATTTTTGTTTTAATTTGGTTTCATTTAACATTTTCTAGTGGATTGGAGTTTCTAAGAGCTTGCAAGTAGATCTAAAAATAGGAGTTCAGCCTATTTTGACCATTTATTAGTTATATTCCTTCCTTTTTTTTAATCTATTCTATATTAACTATTGATTTTATCAATATATATGTGTTTATTTGGTTTATTCTTATTTCTATTGATAATTATGTGTGCTTAAGTGCCTAGTTAGGGTTAAGATTTGAATGGGTTTGTGTTTGTTAGAGGAATTTTACCTAATTAAAGTGCTTAATACATAATCTTGCTTTGATTAGCCATCTCATCTTACTTTGATTAGCCATCTCAGTATTATTTTTATATGATTAGAGGACCCTGACTATGGGCCACTGATTATTGGAAGACTAATTAGATAACACAATTGAATTTATGTATTGAACTAGCCCTAGAGTCTTTTGGAGGGTTTATAGGATTAACAAACTTAATTTTAGGTTTCATGAGATTAAAGCCTTTTATTCTAGTCTATTTATTGGACCAAAATAGATAAATTGAGTTTAGAAAAGAAAAGATGTTTCCATGATCATTGGTTGTGTCTTACTTTAGTCATATGGGCTTTAAGTCTATCCAATGTTGTGTTGTTGTTTGCTTAACCTATTGAATCTGAAGCCCTAGCTAATTTATTATTTGTTAGGTTCTTTTCCTTTAACTTATGTTTAGATAGAAACTTGTTTGTTTTTGTTTTCATTTGCTCCTTTTAATTTCCCTTTAATCAATTCCTTTTGAGTTATCCAGATAATTTGACATCAATTGACCTAGTGTTATGCTCAGATTCATAAGGAGAACAATACTCGGTTTCTTACCATTTTATAATAGTTGTTGACAAAGTGCACTTTCCTTTGATTGGTCTCAGATTAAATTGATTAAAAGTATAAGTTCTTTAGACCGTAACATCCTTAAGACATAAAAAGGAAGGTGTAACACAATGTTATAATTCGTGATTGGTTAACAAAACATCTCAACATAGTTTTGTTGAGAATTAGATGTAGAAGCAAGTGGACTGCACTAAACTAGTATAAATGAGTGGTGTATTTCTTGTCCTCTTTCCTTTTACTTTCATGCACTTCTTATCTTTATGCACTTACTTTATTTTGTTTAAATTGATAATGTTGTTTAAGGCTTTTTCAATTGTGCATTATTTTTAAGATGTGCTTTATAGTAAAAGTTGTAAATTCTAATTCACCCCCTCCTCTTAGATGTAATTTAGGACTTACACCCAAGAACTTCTTAAAAAAAAAAAAAGCTTCCTCTTTTAGATCATCAATTTTCTAGATCCTTTAACCCCCCATTGTTTATATGATCTATAATTATATTGGTATTTCTCATGGCTAAAATGGATTTATAAAAGAAAGATAAATTATTGTCATTTGATTTCATTTATAAGACTCTGGATTTCTGCCTTAGGATACAATGATGTGCTTCCAATTCTTATAAATAAGTTCTTAAGGCTTCCTTCTCTTGTACAATTTTGGTTGGATTATTAGGATCCTTTTGCAACTCTCCCTTTATCTATGTTGAGTCTACCTTAGCCAGTTTGATTCTACCTCTTCTACTCTCATGTTTTTCAGATTGAGTTTCTTTAAGTTCTTCTTGATAGCTTGCATCTTGCTAAAGTATTTATATTGTTCATTTTGTACTTGAACTAATATTCCTTGGTTTAAAGAATCCAAATAGCCCTCATCAGTTTCTAGGAAGTTGTTAATTTATTTCCTCTTAATTAATGTGCACTATTTCTTTATAATCATTTTTTAAAATGCCTTTTTATAAGATTTTTTTCAATTGAAAAAGAAGAAAACTAGATTATTATAAATTACAACTAAAATTTAAAATAAAATTACAAATACTTTTAATATCATTAAATTTACATTTTATTTGATGTCTAATTTGATTTTGTCATTTTTATATTTTCATTAAAATTTAAGATTGAATAATATTTAAAAATGAATAACATTTAAAAAATACTATTTCAATAAATTTCAAAATTTTATCTGAATTTTGTTTATTTATTCCAACCAGCATAATGTACTTATGTTGCTTTCAATAAGTACACTAGTTTTACCAATAAGTATTGAAGTTCTTTATTAATAAACTCAAAGACAACTAGACATAACAATTGGGAAAGCTAATCTTGAGGTAAGTGATCAAATAATTTTTATACTTATACAAAAGCAAATACTTCATGACCTTTTTTTTTTTTTTAAGAAAGCAAAGGCCATTCTAGATCCCATATCATATGTGACTTGGTTGCATAAGCAAAATTACTAGGGTAAGATTAAACTACATGTTCAATAAGTTACAAAACATCTTTGTTAGACGTTGTAACCTTTGATAGGCAACTTTCTTTCCATTCTAGCTTAAGATAAATAACATTTTCTTAAAAAATTAAAATAAATAACATTGATATAACTTTTCAATGATTCTTTGAAATATAGCTTTAAAATGTATATTGGTAGGAAACTATTAAAAATTAAATTAAATTATAATGAAAATGGTAGAGCCAATCATAGATATGCTATTTCCCTCTTAAGCAAAAAGGTCAGATTAAATCTTAACGTTTGTATCAAAGTTTAGGTTAAATCATATTGTTTTAAAGCATTTAAAAAAATTATAATGTTTTAAAAACATTTAATTTAAAATATGATGTCTACAAATCATTAAAATTAAATCTTAAAGTGACAAACTCCACATTTTTCAAATTTTTAAAATTTTTGGGTTATTTCATAAATTTATGTTGTATTTTTAGATGTGTTTATACTATTATCTACCTCTCTACCTCATGTTGTTCGTCATCTAAGTCATTCTTATTAATAGGATAAATAGAAACTAACCTTTTATACAATTCTTCATCTCCTCTGTCTTTTACAATGATCATTTGTTAAGTTTTAGATCTTAAATTTCTACCTAATACTATGGGAAGGAAGTGTGTTAACAAAGCCTGATGCCTTTGAATCTTTGCCAGAAGTTCCAAAGCTTTCCTCTTTGTCAAAAGATTCTAGCCTTAAAAGAAGGAAATTGGTATTCCTTTCCCCTATATGCAATTATAGCGTATCCTTTTGGAAATTTTATCCATTGGAACCAAGACACCTCCACCTTTAGCTACAAGAGCTAGTTCAATCTTTTTAATGTCTTCAAAGCCCTAAACCTTTAGAGTGATCTTAACTAATTCATTATATTTTCAATGAAAATGTTGCTTTTAACTCTGCCACTAAACACTCGATATCTATCAATAAGTAAAAAAGCTTTCATCTTTAAATCAAGCTTGTGAAACATAAAAATCCCCTTATTATTAGTGCTAGTAAAGACAAGAAGTCATCATTAGAATAATCCAAATCCCAAAAAAAATTGAAAATTTTGAAAAGTATAAGTTTTGTCAATTTAATGTTTAATTTGAATATTTTTTTAAAGATGTTTTGATTCAAATTGAACATTTTTAAAATCCTAAAGTTCTGTTTAAACACTTTAAATATTAGTATTAGAATTAACATGATCCTTAGTAATTGGCCAAAGATCAGCCATGAACTTATATAAATGGAGCTAATATGAAAAAAAAAAATACTTGCTTTTTTTTCCCATTTTTATATAAGCAAACAACTAAAGAGCTTTAATAAGCTCTTTAAACTTTGAATAAACCATTGAAACTTTTGAATTTCCTTTATGAAAATTGCTTGAAATTACATGCACAAGACCTTTCTAAACGTTTATTGATGATTGAATCTCTTAATGGGTCAAAAGAAACTTTATATCCAATAAATTTTTAGAAACATGTGCCAAAGATCTAGTACTATTTATAGGTAATTTTATTAGGCCTCCCTATCTTAAGTCTAATAAATACCCGACTTATACTAATAAAGTGCCTTTTTATTTTCAGAATGTCAACTTACTTTATTAGATCCCTTATTAAACCTTCTTATTATCTTTATTTTGAAAAAATTTTAATTTTCTTAACCTAAAATTTGAAAATTATTACGTAATAAATGTTCAACGTAAGAAAATTTCAAATATTCTCCCCCCTAAAAAAAACATTAATTATGGTTTTGGTAAAAAAAGGGAAAAATAAAGGCCAAGAGAAGAAAATTTATTGGTTTACCATTTGAAAATATTTGATCTAAACATAATTGAAGTTTATCATTAAGTCCCATAAGGTTTTTGATACTTGAAGCTACCATAAATATGTATCATATGTGACTCAGATCAAATATAATCACATATAGTAATAACCTTATTAACATGAATAATAAAATAAAGTGTGGCCAACAAAAATGCTACATGGATTATTTATAATAAAGTGTGGCAAACAATAATGCTGCATGGATGATCTATAATATACTATGTTTTGTTTGTCAATCTTAATTTCTCTAAACTTTATATTAAACTACATTAGAGAAACATTTTTTCTCTAACTATATTCTAAATCACATTATAGAAAACCTATTTTCTCTCACTACATGGTAAATTATTATAAAGAAAACCTTTTTAGTATTAAAACCTTATATCTTATTATGTCTCATCAACCTTTATATATCTTGAGATAATTGAATATATCGTGAGATGTATTAAGAATATAAAACTGTAAATACACCTAATAACTTATAATGCACTTAAGATTAACATAAATCTTACAAATTTTATCTATATTATAACAATGCAAATAATACTTATGATTAAGAAAATAGATGATGATTATCACATAAATATAATCAACACAATCATAATACATAAAAATACAAATTGTATTAGGAGAAAATACAAATTGTATTATAATGATTTCTAGCTATAATGTCAAAGTACTTTAATACATTTATACTAAAAACATGTCTTTGAAAAGTAGCAAGGCAAAATCTTGTAGTTATAGGATTATTATACATGTATTTAGTTAAAATATGCTTCATTTTGATTTCATTTTTTTTATACAGGTTCCTTTATGATCAAATACTTAACAGCTAAATTCTTAAACCTTGTGATATTCTTATTATTGTTACTAAACAATATCGCAAAATATTATCAAAATATAGCAAAATATATGTAGTAACTAAATAAACCACAGCAATTTCAAAAATCAAATTTCTCAACTATACTACT
>JAOXYD010222144.1:0-18877 GCA_028565735.1 Pinacopodium congolense
TTTGTTATTCCTTTATCATTCCAAGTTTATATTTTCAAACCAAACACTGGCATAGAAATTCTTTATTAGTAAATCAACCAAAGTAATACCCATTCCATTCAATTTGTCATCTTTTCTATTCCTAAGAATAACTATTCTATTCCTTATCTATTCCAGCTTTTAAACCAAACATTCTATTATTCTTCTTCATATCTCCTCCACCTTTTACCTTCTCTACACAAAATCTACTCCTTAGCTTATCAATTTTGTGTTCCAAGTCACTTTTTTTTTCATCAAATCAACAAGGTAATCATCTCTTATTTTTGTTTTAAGTTATGTAGTTTAGGTTAAGGTTTTGTTCTTTAATGAGTTTCCTACATCTATTTATGACTAATTTGATCATTCTTGGTGATTTAAAGTTGTTTAGGATTTTCTTAACTATGAATAACATTTATTCCACATTTCCCATTGCATTTTTGGGTGGATTTTCATGGTTTCTCATATGGATTTGATTAAATTACTAATTTTGATATATTTTCATCGCCTAATTTTGAATTATCCTCCCTTTATGAGCTTGCTATAGCTTATTTGTGATACCCAATTCCCCAAGCATGTTTCATATAGGATGTCCAATATTTGAATTCGAAGCATGATAGGTTGGAGATAATGTCGATTGTGTTCTATCTTGTTTTGGATTCATTACTTTCTTATTACTTCATAAGCACTTATACAATAGTTTTTCATGGAGATCAAATGTTTTTTTTATGTTAGTTGGCACTTATAACAATTCACTCATATTATTCATTAAGAACAGTTAGATTAATGTACATGATTTCAAGTCATCTATTGCCAACTTGATAAAAATCATTGCATGATTGATTTTTTTAACATGCTGATGATCACTATATTAGCAGGACAACGTTTCCATGTGTCTCTACACTTTATTACTCATTGCTATTAGGCATAACCATAAGCGCTAAAAATTCCTTATATGCTTCTTGTAGGAATTATATCTTGTAAGGAATAAGAAAATAAGGCATACAATGATAGGCCCTCTACTCCTTGAGATGATGATAATGCGGCTATGGAAATTCAATTCACTAGTTTTGTGATCACCAACAAATTTAAAACCAACCTTAATTCAAAATTTAAACTAAAAAGTATCTTAAATTCAATGACTTGGAGAGCTTAGGCATCAGGAATTCAGTTTCTACTACCTAAGAGCCAGAGGTTGGGATACTTTTACACAAACTAGAGAGCCTAGTTACAACAATTTATTCTGTGAGTTTTTAGTTACCTTTGAGTTTTAAAAGCAATGGATGACATCCAACTGTCAAGCGATGGTCAAATTTTAACTTAGTAGAGAGCAATTTTGCATGCCTATTCGAAACTTTGCTTCAACTTTAGGAATACAATCTAGTAAGGTTAAGGATTATCGTACAACTTCATATGACAGGTTATAACTCTCTGCTCCACACCCATCTAGAGTGTTAGTCTTATATGGAACCTAAGAGAGGGGTGAATTAGGTGTTTAAAAATTTCTTCTAAGTTATACAACCTAATATTTACCAATTTAGTTAAACGCAAAAGCTAAACAACAATTTAATTAATCAAATTGAATAAAACAATAAATAAAATAAAATAAATACATAAAAGTAAAAGAGAAAGGGAAGCAAGACACAAATGATTTATCGTAGTTCAGAGCAGTCTACTTGCCCTATATCTAGTCCTCAACACCACTTATTGAGATTTTTTACTAATCTTTTAAAAAAAGCACTATTTATATCGTTATTAAAACTAAAAAGGAATAGCCCAATTTTGTTCATGAATTGACTTAACATATTAAGTAAATCGGGTTATAGACCAATAAAAAAATTATCTTTGAAATCTAGGAGAAATTAGAAGGGATAAGGTGTCAAAAGAGGAGATATATATATACATGTAAAAAGCAAGTTCGATTACACCTATTCCTAAACCTAAATAGAATGGAATGATAGAGTGATCCATATATAAACATAATATCTATTTAGATATGCCCAAATAACCCCTTCTTATTCTTATAATGAGAATCTATATAATAATAAGAATGTATATAAGCCTATTCTAGTCACCAAAACAAATATAACGTTAGCAATACAATCCTTTCTCAAGACTCAAGGATAACCTTCACTCTTCCTTTCAAGGCTAAGGAATAACCTATCACTCTTTTTTCTAAGGTTAAAGGTTAATCTCATAGCAGTCTTATTTTATGATACAAGAATTACCTTCTTCTCTTTTTCATGACTCAAGAATACTTCACAAATTCACATCTTACAAACACCCTTCTCACAATACCAAACAAAATAGTCACACATGACTCACTAAGGTGTATAGGGGCTCACACAAAATTGGTGTATGAAATGCAACATGTAGTACTCATAAATTAACTCATAACAAACTTAAGAATGATTAAATCACTTGTATAATCTTTCACAATGTTTTAAAAATAAAATACAACTAAAACAACACATATCTATACCCATCTTAAGGCCTTATAGTTGTTTATAACCGTTGCATAACGTTCTCTAAAATTAAATGATATTACCGCTTGAAAATCCAAATGTCGCTAAGTTACCATTGTGTTTTTCCCAAGTTCAGTCGATCGAACACATAGGGTCCTTCTACTAATCATTGGTCAACCGGTTCACTTCATTGGTCAACCGATTCCTCTAGAATCAGATTTTCCTTTACCCAGCTTGGCCCAAAACCCTTTAAACTTAATCCAATTCACCACCTTTTAACACAAACCAATCATATCATTCCATAAATTTCACAATTCATCACAACTGAATTCATTCATTTTACTAAATTACCTTAACACATTAATTTAACCATTTCATACAACTCCTATTTAAGCAATCTTTATCCAATTCTTACAAGCCAAGACTTAATCACATAAGTCATACCAACACATCCAATTTATCAAATTATTAATCATACCAATTTATTCATTCATTCATCTTTTAATCAATTCATTCAACACATATATTTAGGCAATACCATACATGAATTCTTCAAATCATCAAGAAGATTTCAACACTTATCAATAACAAATAACACCTCTTCATTATGCATACACAAAGACTTACACTATAAAAACCTATCAAACTTTACTACTGAACTTGATCTTCTATCTGCAATCTTCAAAATTAACTTTAATGCTTCTCTTTTTGTTAATTTGGTCTTCATACCTCTCCAACATACTTCATATTTCCCATACACATCACTTATCATCAAGGGTCAACACAAATGTACTTAAAGTCTTCACTAAACACTTCATGGCTTGTTTTCATTACTTTTATCCTTACACAAATCAAAATCGACAAATACATTAGTAATTTTGTCATCATCAAAACAAAGGTGGAATCAACCATTGGTCTAATAATCACCCCCCTTTTTTATGATGAAAAAACCATGTGAAATTAGATGCAGAAAACAAGAAAAATATACATATAAACCAAACCACATAAGCAAAGATCACATGTAAATGAAATTTTGCTACCCTTTTCTAATATCACCTCTACCATTCTCTCTCTTTTTGTAATCATTAATAAATACACATTAGATTACAAAAGGTTTTAAAAATTGAATTCTAATATAAAACAAGCCAAATATGAAAAACATAGCACTTGATACCAATATATAAATACGAAACATACTAGCAGAATATACACATCTTCTCCCATTTTCTTTCAACAACCCTCCCCTTTAATAGAACAAACTATGATAAACTGAAGATATCAGGTCTCAAATATTCAAAGGAGGGAAAAAAATCAACTTAATTTCATTTCAAAAGGTTGTCAAGCACATCCTCATAAAAAATTATACCAATTGTTATTAAAAGACAATTGATTACTCAAAAACCATATATATGATTTGATACTTGATGAAAAATGAGACATGTCTATACTAATTTTGAAAGATATGATACCAAAAGTTAGAAAATAAAACTAAAACCAAATATTGATACTACTTTTAATGAAAAACAATTTTTAACAAAAAAAATCAACCTATAATAATAGTTGATACCAAATGTTGAAAAACTAATGTATTGATACCAATTGCAACATGATAGGAATGGATTTTATTATATTTTTATATGTTATTTCATTTGAATTCATTCCTAATTTTTATGTTAAGTGCTCATTTTATGTTCTTATTAATTTTACATGTAGATTTAATGATGGAATACAAATTTTAGATCAAAGCATGAAGAATTTAAAGTAAATTAGAGCATAAGAAGGTTGTCCAAATGAGAGCTATTAGGAACTAGAAGAGCTGTCCAAAATGCAGCAAAAAGACTTGGAAAGGAAGCACTAAATGGTAGTAGTTATGAAGCCTTGATTTCCATTCAAAATGAAGCTCTCCCTAGCATTAAACGTTAGTAGCTAAAATTCTTCAGAAGGCTCCAAAATGGCAACACAAACGAGGAAAAATAGTAGGAGCTTTCATTGGAGTATAAACACATGCTCACTCACACAAAACAACAAGGTTTTTTAGGTTTTAATTGGACAAGTGGAGGACTTGAATTTATTGGAAATTAAGTCACAAAGCCCCAGTGGAAAGGTTTGGCTTAAGTGGGAGGATGGAGGCTGACATAAAAGGACAACAAAAGAATAGGTAAAGGAGCAAAAAAGGACGATTTACCTTAGAAGCTTGGCTGGAAAACACGAGGAGCTCATCCATTGTAGACATTTTTTGTATTCTTCTCCATGCTTGGGAATGGAGCTCTCCTCGATATGTTGATTTATGGAAATAGTTTGGATTTCATTTCGTTTATAACTATTATGCTTTTGGTTTTAATTTTCCATTAGCTTTAGTGGCCAAGTTTGAATGTCATTTCCTTGCATGGAATCTCATTATTTTGCTAAATCCGAATTTCATTGCTTTGTTAAATACGAATCTCTTGCTTTGTTTGGCCATGTGTTATGCTTGGTTTAATCATGTGTTTCTAGATCGTTGGATACTGTTTTACTTTCAAACATTGATTGATAATATTTTAGATTTATCTTGATCAAGTATTAAGTTATTTAAAGTTTTATTTCATATAGTTTTGTTTATCTATAGAATGTTTGGTTCATCTATGCTCAGTAGTTAGTTTTTATGCATGTTCTTAAGCTTTAATTCATTTAAATTTCAGTTTTTGTTTAATTTTTGTACTCTGGAATTTTTATTTAAAATGCTAAATTAAGTCTTAGTTAATTAAGTTCTAGATAATTGCTTATTAGTTGAAGTAATCTAAGTTTCCATTAGATAAAGTATTGAATGTTGACTTCCTTTTTTAGTGTTAATGTTTCAGCTTTTTTCTTACTTGTTTACACTTTAGATTTTAATATTTTTCAAATTTTTTTTGGTTAAAATTCAACTTGGGTGAAGTGTTATTCCATGATGTTTTATATATTCTTTGTGTCTTTAGTTCATTGATACTTGGTAACTAAAAATTTGTGCTTGTTTTTAGGTCTTAATTCAAGTAATTTTAATTTTTGTTCAAGTAATAGGTGCTGTAATTTTTTTGTTAAAATATTAATTTGAGCTTTGTTAAATTAGGTTTTAGCTAATTAATTAATATCTTAGTTAACTTAATTCTGTGTTAGTTTAAGTGTTCAATTGTGTTTTTCATTAAGTGTTTTAAAATTTTCAGCTTTTGTTTTAATTAATTAAATATGATTTATGTTCATTTAATCTTTGTTTTCAGTAGTTTGAACATGTGTGGCTAGCCTTCTTAGGGACTTAGAGATATTAAAAGGATGAAGGGACGAAAATTGTGAGAATGGTGTTAAAGTAAGCTTAATTTGGTGCTTGTTTGTCTAGATTGGTTTACGATTAAATTAATTGTCATGAATTAGGAGTTATCTCTAGGCTTGATCACCTTTTAGGTAATTTCCTCATCCAAAAGCTAAGGTTGACTGTGTGATACATAATAGTCCATAGAGATTCCCGAAAGTAGCAATAGGCTAGTGGAATTTGTAGGATACTTAATCAACTAACCTAGGGTCCTATACCTTTAGGTTATACCTTCCGAGCTTGTGAGTAGGTGGCCTACGTTAGTCATTCCATAGTACCTAAAGCGTCTTCACTATGAAATCTAGAGAGCTTGTTCTAGGTTATAGATTGGGATAAGGGCATTTCTAGAGCTTGATATATTTGTCTAATTTAGAGGAATTGAGGGCTTGAGAGCTTATTTGAGCCTATAGGCTAGCACCATGACTAGAGTACCTCTTATTTAGATTTAAGGATCAATGATCATCTCGAAATCCTAAGGTATGTGATTTTTTTTGTATTTAGGTCATTATATCCTAAGACTCAAAGTATCGATCCCACAAGAAAGTTTATATGATGTAAGTACTAGGTCAATCGGATTACAATTATCTAAACCACATTCAGCTTTATGATTTAAGAAAATTAATAATATAAAGCTAATTTAAAAGCCTAAAAAAATTCCAATCAATTGTAAAAAAGCTACAAATTGCTTTTCCTAAATTATTTAGTTAAGCTTTGGTGGTTGATGATTTAATTGATTTAGAGATCAATGATACTTAATCTAGGGTCTTTACTAAATTAAGGCAGTGCTATGGTTAAGATAATGACTTATCTTTATTGGTTATATCCTGAAGTTTGGTTATGCTTCAGAGTTAGGTAATATGCATAAAGTTCAGGAAGTCTAGTCCTAAATTATCTTAATCTAAGACAACCACCCTTATGATCAACCAATCTTTGGTTAGTTCATTAATTTAAACCATGTTGTTTATTGAATTTTCTAATAACCTAGGTAGAGATTGTCAGATCCTATATTATCTGATGGCAATATCCTAAGTGATCAGTTTAGGACAAGCATTAAGCATTTAATAAACAAAGATTAATTCACTAATCATACATTAATCATAAATTAACACAATTAATCATCCATAAGTAGATTTAGCATGATAAATTAACTGAAATTAAATATTAAACACAAAAATTAATCAAAGAACTTAATAAATATAATTTAAGCAATAATACTTTGATTAATTCAAAATAAAAACAACAATAAACAAAACTAAAAGTTTAAAATGAACCAAATCACATCTCCAGATAGTTTTCTAACTCAAAACATGTGTATGAAACTGCTAGAAACTAAAAACAACATGAAAATCTCAAATTACAAAAGAAGACAGTTGAAAATGTTAAATATTCAAGTCAAGAATTGCTGCTGCTGTTCAATAACAACAGTCTACACCGAATGATGACAACATCGTTGAAGGATGAACAACTTGCCGTTAGTAGTCTATATTTAACTCCTTCAATAGTGATTTGTGGATCCATCAATGGTGGAATGCTAGACCACCATTGATGGTTCAGGCTTGGATGATCTTGCTTCATTTTTGTATATTTCTTCAATTATTCACATTAACCTACAAATTAAACATTTCTAAACATTAATTAAACAATTAAGCATTGAAATGAGGGCAAATATACAACAAATAATATAAAAATACACTATAAAATTCAACCCTAACAACTCTCCCACACTTAAGTGTTCTCTTGTCCTCAAATAAACCCATCCATCAACTTTCTCAAATTAGTATATAATTATTGAAAAATTAATTCAAGATTAACAAAATCATTATTGAAAATGTTGTTTGAATCTTTAAAAAATATTGACTCATCGAAATGTTATATAATAAATTAATAATATCAATTTGCAAATGCATTTCAATTATTTCATTCTTTTTCAATCTTCAACCTAAATAACAAAAATCAATTCCTCATGTAAAAGGCAAATATAATGAGTTTAATGCTTCAACTTTTAACACTTTCCCATTCTTTATTTGATAATTTATTGAAGGAACTAATTAATTAATTATGTGAGAAACTTGGTTTAGAAGTAACTCAATCTTTTTATATGAAGGTGAACATTTTATCGTGAACAACCCCTAATTACTGAATTGAGTTACATCGAATCAATTAGCAATTAGGACCAATCATAACCTCAACCTTATACACACATGTATATTGCTTACTTCTTATTTTTATTTTATTTTATTTTTCTATTTTTCTTTCTTTTCCCTTTATATATATATATATATGTATAAGATTAGAAATCAGTAGAGTAAATTTTGCTCACTTATTTAACTAACTATGTTATTTATTTATTTATTCTAACAATAAAAGTGTTTTAAAAGCAGATACAAAATTACTCACTAAGTTGCATTTTGTATTGAATATCATTCTATTCATTAGGTATTCGTTATTCAAATTATGAAATGAGTTAAAGGCATTTAGTCATTAATAGTAAAAAATAATCATATAACATTTCAAATTGTCAAAATAATTGAATTCAAAAGAAAATATGGATAATAACAAGCATCCAAATCAAATTTTTTTATACAAATTATAGACTAGTAAAAGAAAATCGATAAATTGATATACTATAAAACAATAAATACTCAAGTATGCTCAAGATATATATCCTTCCCCCACACTTAAATTGAACATTGTCCCTAATGTTCATAGATCACAAAAAAGCATAAAATGCGAGAGAAAGGAAATAAATACACCTTGAAAAATATGTGATCATGGAAGCTCTTCATTGATGTGAATTGCAACAATTTGAAAAGAAAGGACAAAAAATCAAAGCACCAGAAATAGAAGAAAACAAACAAAACTAAAAATAAACACATTAAAACACACTAAAAAAACACACCACTAGTATGCTAAAAGCACACCATTTTATTAAAAGCACATGAAATCCTACCTATGTGGTTGGGTTGCCTCTCAACAAGTGCTTCTTTAATATATTTTAGCTGGAGCTTAGCGTTAGGGAAATTTCAACCTAAGCTTAGGTCCAATACCTAACTTCTTATCCTTGTCCTTTGAATAACGACAAACAAATTTTGAAATGGTTCCTATACCAATCAGAAATTTCCCGAGTTCATAAGTCTTACTCTTGTCAAAGCATTTTGGAAAAAATTCCAAGTATTCAACTTCTACTCAAGAATAAAAAGCTGAAATAAATAAAAAATCTAAGAACTTAGATGCTATCTAAGACTCTTCATCTATCTTATGTTCAATGATCTAGAAATTTTTCCCCATAGTCAACAGCTTCAAAATTTGGGTTACCTAAAGTTGATGCTAACTCACCATTCTCACTTGCTAGCTCAATTAACTCTACATGATCAATTTCCCCAATTGATTCTAAAATTTCTCCCATGGTTCTTTTATCATGCTTAAGGTAAGAAGGATTTTCTAAATATTAAATAAATGCAACCTTGTTAAACTAAGAATAATTAGGATGATCCATCCAATTGGAGGCACACTCATCTATACACTTAAAATGCTGTTGACTAGGAAAATGTGAAGGTTGCTGAAAACAAGTTGGATTAAGCCAAGAGTAATTAAGGTAATCCTCAAAATTAGGGGTATAGGTTTCATAAAAATATTTGATTTGATTTGTCCTACTATCGCCTGGGTTAACTTCAACTTCAAGCTCAGACTATTAGTAATCATACCAATGATCTTGTTGCCTCCACATCTTCATGATAACTCAAATAAGCTACCAAAAGATGTCCCAACTCACAAATAAAGATGACAAAAAAAAAACAAAGAAATAAACTGAAAAACAAAACATCAAACAAACACAAAACAAAATAAAGAAAATAACGCAAACAACAAAACAAACTCTATAGTAATTAATACCGATATATCCCTAAAATTACAATTCACTTCCCTAGCAACAACCCCAAAAACTTGATTATGGTTGGCCACATACAAAATTAGCTCAAATTAATCTACTTTCAAAGCACAATTTAAGAATTAATTCGAGACCAACTTTCGACAAGCGTATCGGTTGAGAAGTGAACTTAATCCCTCTCCTAATTCAGTTATACCAAATTTGTTGCTCAACTGAGCTTGTCTTGTTCTTTCCTTTGTGCACTCTTCATGGATGATCAAATAAAGTTGGAATTTTGTGTCGAACTTCATAATACAATGCTTTAAGTCTCCAAAGTGATTACACACCTCTTATAGCTCGAAAAGTTTGTTAAACTATCCACCAAAGTCCTATAAAATTAATTTAAACATATAAATAGTTAAGCAACATCACATTTAAGGTTTTTAACCTAATAAGCAACTTATTCGCAGGGAATTACCCTTAAAATCAATTTAATCAAGTACTAAATCATACCTTAAAAATGTATATTTTAAGAGCTATCAGTTATGGTGAATATAAAGTTAATAAATGAAAGATCAAGCTTCAAGATAGTAAAAGTAAGTAAGTTTTGCTTGTATTCTTACTTTAAGTCTCATATCGAACATTATGTCAAAAGGGCTTACATCATGCATCTTGCATTCATAGTTAGTGATGCTGAAGATAGGATGCATAATCAAGAGGAATTGTGCATCTTTGGTTCTTGAAAGATACTCCTAATACACTAAAATGCCTTAAGGAATTAGTTTGATGTGTATGTTTGTGTGTTAATATATATGTGAACTAAAGTATTGGAAAATGTTATTATGAACTTTAAGGATAAATTAAGTGAATGCATTTGAATGTGTTAAGACTTTTGTGAAAAAGAGGTTAAATTGTGGAAATGTGTTATCCTTATTGAATGTATTAAAGATTACATGAGAAAGTGTGCATAAATATGTTAGGATATTTTAGAAAGTATACGAAAGTGTTGGGAATTATTTTGGGTTAATTTAGATGTGCTTATGTGCGAAAATGGTGTGGAAAACCAATATGTATAAGGACTGGCCGACCACTAATGACATTGTGGGCCCTTTAAAACACTTGGTATTACCAAGCTAAAAGGTTTTGAATTGTATTTTTAGGGTTATAAGGGTGTGAGATACAAAAATTTTTGAAGTTACATTTAAGCCTATTGACAAAGTGAGTTATTGAGAAAGAGAGTTATATAAGTAATTTAAGATAGTGAAATTCCTAATAAGATTTTTAGGAGTGAATGTAAGTGTGGAGTTGGTATCAAACGACTATAATTTTAGTTTACGCACCTCTTACCCTAATTTTTTATTTTTACAAGTTTATTTCTATTCAAATTACTATATGTTATTATTTACAATTCTAAAAATATTTTTCAAGTATATTTTAGTTCAATGTATTTTATTACATTAATTAATAAGATTGTTTAACTTATGTATTTATATTAAGATGGAATTTTCAAGTAGGTGAAAATGACCTAGAAAAACATAGAAAATTTTAGTGTCAACTAATTCACCCCCTCTTAGGTGCCACATAAGGACCAACAAACTTGTTACCATATGCTAAGCCCGTGACTTGAAAACTTAGATAACATCTCTTTAAAACTCTCCCAAGCTTCATATAGACTCTCATTCTTATATTGAACAAAATATGTAATCTCAATTTTCATCTTAGCTATCATAGCCAATAGGAAATATTTAGCTAGGAATAACTTCATAAGCTCATACCAAGTTATAATGGAAGTGTAGAGATCGAAGCTCTAACCTTATCCCTATGGGAGAAATTGAATAACCTTAGTTTGACCTCATCTTCAAAATTTTCATTATGTTTAAATAGATCATAATTATCTTAGAAAGTTTTTAAATTAGTATCTAAGTCTTTTAAAGCTGAGCCTCAAAGTAAGGCCTTAACTATGGAAAAATCTTGTGAGAAATCTTAAAATTATTAGTATTGAACCTAGGTATAATTATGCTAGACAAAGTTCTATTATTGTTTCCCATAGCTATGTTCATCATCATTAATTTACTAAGTTCTTCATGATTAGGTGATACCATGTTATCGTATTACTCCCTCTCAAATGATTCAATTTCTAACTCAAGTTGATTTTCACTAATACTTTCTACTCCTAGTTTATCAGGTGTACTTACTTAAACTTCTTTTCTAAGTCTACACATTATTTGTTCTAGTTCTAAATCACAATTCAACTCCTTGGATTTTTACCCATGAGTATGCATACAAAGAAATGAATTAACTAATTAAATAAAGGAAAAATAACTAAAGAAAACAAAATTCAAAATTAAAGAAAAAATTAAAAAGGTAAAATTAAAAACTAAATAAATTGTAGAGAATTATCAAGAAAAATAGCAAAAATAGGAGAAATAACAAAAGCAATAAAAATATACTATATACTAATCCACATAAAACTTCCCTGTATTACTAGTGAAGATCCATGATAACGACGTCAAAAACTTATTGGTGCTCTTCTTATACTAATTTTATCATAATTTTAATCTCAGACTAGCATTAAGCAAGTATATTTATCACAAGTAATACAGTGGATATCATTTGAGTCCATATATCAATACATGAGTATCTACTATTACTACAAATTCAACCATTAAATGATTATCTAGACCCAAGTAAGGTGATTAACTAAATTTAAATACTAAATTAACTAAACTACACATTTTATACAAAAGATTCCTAGAGACCATTAAGATTTACCAGTATATAATGCATCGCTAAGGTTTCGCATTTCAATGAATTAGTTGTATGGCTAAATGTAGGGTATCTTTTTGAAATCTAGACATAACTGTGGTTAAAATAATGCCTTCGCTTTATTGCTCATATTCTGTTGTTTGGTTATTCAAAAAACTTAGGAAATGGGTTTAACATTCAAGAAGTCTAATTAATTAATGTTTTTAGTCATTCACTAATTTAAATTGCATTTTTTACCATTTTTTTCCAATGATTAGGCAAATTTCTTTGATCCCTATTTATCTAAGGATATTATAGATAGCTAATATGTTACAGATGATTAAGAACTCAAATAAAAAATGATTAACATATAAATCTAAGATTATAACTCAATTAAATCATTAACTCCCTTATGCTTAGCTATTTAACAATTAGCCACTTATAGTAATTAGTAAACACAAAGATTGAATCATAAAGCACATATTTAGTGATTAAAAATAATAAGAGTAAAGATACAAATAAATTTGAGAATTCACTCAAAATAAGCTTCCAAACTATAATCCAATCTCTAATCTCTTGAACCTCTCCTTGGAAACTTGAAAAGCACTTTGAAGTATCTACAACATAAAATTAAAAGAAAACCCAACGAAGACCTAAACTTTAGGAAAAATTACTACTTATAATTACTCTAGATTCTTTACAAATCCATTTATATTGTGTTTGCATATAGCTAGGTTAGATCTATGTCAATTTTAAGGGGAGTTGGTCTAAATTCCACCTTGAATTCATGTTGGAAAATTCCTCTAAATACTATAATGGCCCTTAAAATTTTTTATTAATGGTGCTATTTATCACTTACATTATACTTCTGTTTGTGAAGTGATCTTTGACAATGGTTTCTCACTCCATAATGGCACTATCAATGGATTGTGTTTGTTCTTCTAATTTCACTATGACGATGATGTAAATAATACATCAACAATGTTGTTAAAGACCTATGTTGATAATCTAAAAAGGCATTCACACTTCGTATTTTTTACATAAACACCACTTTTTAGCATGAACCTATAATTTAACTAATAACACATAAAAATTAGACAATTTAATATCAAGATAAGGGTGAAAACAAGTTAAATCGTCCTGTCTTAGAAAATCATTCTCTATAAATGTGATATCTCATGATTCACACTTAGTTATTCTTTCATCACCTTGTTCACTTATGAATACATATCCTTTTGATTTTTTTGAATATCTAGTAGAGATACTATTGAACCAATGGAGGTTCTAATCATTTGTTTTGATACTGAAAAAATATAACTAATACTAATGTTTTAGTTTTAGTATGATTAGAAAGGTAAATGTAGATTATGCAAGAGCTTATGTTGGAGCCTAGAGAGGTGATGTTTCAAGTGAAGAAAATGGAAATGAAGTAAGCCTTAATGAGAGGATGAAGATTAAAGATCAAGGTTAAAAATATCGAGCTTAAATAGACTTAAGATTGTATATTTGGTATGTACACTTGCTTGATCTTTATCAATGTTTGAAAGGATCACTTTTGGATGAAATTTTGCATTTTGTTTTTCATTTAAAATTTTGGTTTAGGTTTCAAAGTTTGGTTGAATTTGTTTGCTGCATTTGCATATTAAAAATTGTTTTAGAATGTCATGTTAGTGTTATATTGCCTAATCAAGAGGAAATTACATGATTTGCTTTAATGTATTGCTCTTGATGTGTCTAAATCTCTTGGAATGTTGCTTAAAGTTGTTTTGAACATGTTTAAATATATTTAATTCAAGTTTTTATATGAAAATTTGTTTTTGGAACGTTTGTGGAAGTTTTAGACACTTTGAAAAGGTTTATAAAATAGTTTTCAAGTATTTAAGTTTCTATAACAAAGGAATAATTTAAGTTTGAGTTTACTTGAAATTCCTTAGTGTCTAAAATCATTCTAGGAGTAAATTAGAACTTGTATAAATTGATTTTTGGGTGAAAATAATTTTTTTGAATTGTTTAAGAGAACTTGAGAAATCTTAAAATTTTTTGAAAATGTATAGAATAAAATGTTTCATAAACAAGGCTAATTCAGTGGCTCAAGTGCATTGAAATATTTTGGCATTTCAAAAAGCCTTGTAATTGATTTTAAAAATTGTATGAAATATTTTTTAATTAAAGAAATTGTTTTGGTAAGGTTTGATAAGGTTTGAAAATGATTTAAGTTAAAAGTTTTGCAAAATGTGTTTAACTTGTCATAAACCAAGTCATAATTTGTTTTTTGAGAGTAATTGTGATGGCTTGGTATTCAAAACTTCTTTGAGGATCTTTTTAAAATTGTTTGAATTGAATTACAAGTGTAAAAGTTTAATCTATTTTGGTTATGATTGAATTTTACATGTTGTAAAAACTAGATTTCCAAGTTTCTAGTCGACCAATGTTTTGCATATGTTAGTTAATGTTGCAAATTTTTTTTTGGGTATAAGTTAACCAATGGTGCAATATAGGCCAAGCAATCTCTTATTTATTTTTAAACTATAGGTATACCAATGTCTTGTATAGTTCAACCAATGATAGGTCAACCTATAAAAGGCATTGGTCAAGAGATTAAGGAGGAAAATGGCAACAATTAGTTTTATATCTCAAATTTCAATGGTTTTTTTAATCTAACTACTGTTAAACACATTTAATGATTCTTTAAGCTTCAAAACTCTATAAAGAAGAGTTCTATAGAATTTGGTTCAATCTTTATGCAATTTCGAGAGGGTGTTAAGTATTAAAAGTGAATAACATCAAGATTCATGTGTTCTTGAGTTAATATTGTGAAATATTCATCTTTCAAGCTTCATTTTCTATTTTGTTTCTTTCAATGCTTTATTTTCTTGTTTAGTATGCTTCTAAGATGTTTATCATTAATATTTTTCATTCTTGATAGCATTAGAAACATTTTTCATTGATTTTTTTAAAAAAGGCGTATTTTGTATGTTCAAATGGAATTTTGATTTTGTTGTGTTTGTTATTGTTGTATTGGATCCTCTTTACCATGAAAAAGATTGGTTAAAGTTTCTTCTTCACCTTGAATAAAGAATATTTAAGTTTAGATTGGTTTATACATTTTATGAGCATTAGAAAATATGTTGAGTATGATGTTTACATTAGTTGCATTTTGAGCCCCTTTCTGCATTGATTTTAATCAAGTTAATATATTGATTCATATATTATTAACTTTTGATTTGAGAGCTTGATATGGATTGATTGTGGGGCTTGGTTATGATATTAATTTTTTAAAAAATTAGTTTTTAAGAAAGCATTCCTCTTCACCTATAGAAAAAGAAGATTTGTTAGGTTCTTCTTGACCTTGAAAAAAAATAGATTGTATTTAGGTTACTCATCAACCTTAAACCAAATTATTAGGTTTTCATCCACCTTTTTTATGAAAAGAAGATTATTATAGGGATTCCTTTTCACCCCAAAGAAGATTTTAAACATTTTTATGGGGAGAGGATGTAGGCTAAAGTTGGTTAGTCGAACTTGTATAAAAATATCGATGTATCCTTCTTTCCCTGACCTCCTTTATATTATGAAGATTGAGATTAAGTTATAACTGCTTTTGTTTTTTAATTTACATTGAATTAGTATAACATTCCATATAGATTGAATTTTGATTCAAGGATTGCATATGATTAAAAATTGGTTTAGGCGGCTTAAGTTATTAGTTTACAAAAAATTTAAAACATATAATTCAACCCCTCTTGGGTGCTATAGGGCTTACAAATAGTATTCAAGTGATGAGTGCAAATTGTACCTAAGTTTTAATAAAATATAAATCTAAGAATCTCCTACCAATCAATACTAAAATATGCAAATAGGAAAGTACACCTATCAGAGTGTAGTATAGCTAGTGTTATTCTAAGTTATAGATCAACAAGGACTATGGAACTAGAGAATTCATATCTTTTCTATCAAATCTACTCAATGATTGATTGATTGATTATTTAACAAAAATAAAATAAAATAAAATAACTAAAGACAATTCTAAACAAAAACTTATAAGAATCAATAAACAATAATGAAGTCAAGACCTACATTTTTAATCCTCATAAGATGTATTCATACTCATCACTCAACTTTTATTTAATATATTTTCTAAACTATCTTAGACCGTAGGTTCCCTAAGATTAATTATTCTCTCATGGTTAAGTAATGTAATTCCTTTGGAAATTAACAAATCAAATGGTTGGTCACTTTTTCTCAATTTGTCAATTTAATGTATTACTAAGCTCTACGAAACTTATTATTTTGATTAAACTCACACCAAATATAGAAATCTCATGTAAGCTTAGGTCTAGGTATCCACACATCACTTATGGATTGATCTAATTAAGAATTCAATTTGATTCATCTCAACATATGAAATAATATAATTGGAATTCATATGAAATAATATAATTGGAATTAAATTTACAATCACATAATGTTCAAAAGCCAATTTCATTAATCATATAAGTAAATCTAAGAAAAAACTATAAATTCAATGTCAAATTGTTGCTGGTCTAACAAAGCAATATAAATGAATGAAAAATCTCTCCTAGAAAAAATGGAGGAGGCAAGTGTACCTCATTGAGAAGTAATATAAATTAGTAAAGATCGAGTATTATATCCAAAGGAAATCCAATCTGTAAGCAAATGAACTCAAACGATGCAAAATTAACTTAGAAACTGAAGATTTGATTGATTGGTAATTAAAGTAAGGCAAACAAGATAAGTGAGTATGCAGGATGGAAAATGAACTAAATGCAACTAATCTTGACTCAAGAGATTAGAAATGGTTAAGGCTTCAGACTTAATTTAGATTAGGTTTCCTAAAATTGACAACGGCAGATTGGTTTAGGACTTACCTCACTTATACAGGATACATCTAATGGTCATAAGCTTCCCTTTCTCTTTTACTCTCAATTAACCTATTTGGTCCATAAATTACTTGGAATAAAAGGCATTAAACACACAAGAGGGCTAAAATCAAGGTTATTAATTCTAGGTATCCTCACACAAGATCATAAGGCTTGGTCCACTTCTAGTTTCAAATGTGTTACTTAATCAATTTTCCAGTAAAATAATTTCCAATAGTCAAGAAAATCATTCATCTAAGGTCAATATCTAGTTGATCAAGCTAAATAAGGCTAAACAAGCATTCAAACAAGAAAAAATCAATTCCACATAACCCGTTCTAATCCAATTCAATCCACAGAATCAATTAAAAACATTTTCACACACATGATTACCAATAGAACACAAAAGATGGTCAAAACATGCATATCCATTGATTAATCAATAAATCAGAATCTTCACAAGCTATAAATGTAAATACAAAAATCCAAAAGAAAGATGGTCACTCCTTTAAGATTACTGCAAAGGTTCTACACTTGGAAGCTCCAAAAACAAAAGACTTAAACTAGAAAAAATAAACTAGACTCTAAATAAGACAAGAATCGGACTATGATGACGAAGAAGACGAAGACTCTCTCGATGATGCGTAAAACCTGTGTATTTGTTCTCTTCTGCCATCACCCCTTGAATGTCAATGAATATTCTCTATTTATAGTCTATGGTTCTATGCCTTAAGTAAAATTCCATTGTCCAAGTCATAAAATGCGAGATAATAAAGTTGGAGCCCCTATACTCGGTCAATCGACCTTCACCATTTGCCTATTTGGTTGACCTATGGTCATCTGGTCAACCAAAAACTCTTTATTTTCTTCATTTAATCAGCTGTTTCTTCTATGCAGTCGACCAATCATTCCTTACGATTAGTTCGACCGACCGGTGTCAATTTGGTCAATCGATCTTCCTTATTTCTTTATTCGGTCGATTGATCCTTATCATTCGGTCGACTGACCTCTTCTTGTTTGACCGCTGTGTATAGATCTAAATCATAACAAAGAATTACATGGACCTTATCGTATTGGAACTTCCTGACCTCGGTCGACTAATCTCTTCTTGTTTGACCGCTGTGTATAGAGATAAATCGCGACATAGAATTACGTGGACCTCATTATATTGGAACTTCCTAACTGTCGTATTCACCTCAAACCTACCATATATGCATAGCTTTAAGCACAGAATGTCTAAGTGCTCCTTATGCTCCAAAATAAGCTCCAATTGAGTCCAAATCTCCACAACTTGCTCTAACACCAACATACACTTGAAATTAACAATAATAGCTTTATATTGGTGTAATTCAACCAGCAAATGGGCAAAAACATAATGAAATATGCATAAAAAAGAATGTAAAATGCCCATTAAGACAAATCAAAGTAATAATGTAATATTAGGTCTTAGGGTTAATAACACTCTAGATCTTAGAACAAAATTAGTTCCTAATATCATGAAAATAACAAAAATAATTATATAAAGAGAAGGGATGAAGAAGCTCATGGTTATGGTTTTTGAATGTCTTAACTCTATTATGATTCT
>JAOXYD010222153.1:0-32604 GCA_028565735.1 Pinacopodium congolense
CTTTAAACTAAGTTTAATGGAGAAAAGGCATAAGTCTTAACCATAGCTTTGTCTTGAATTCGTGAAGGAACTCTAATATGCCTTTGAATGTGTTTTTAAGCTCAATTATTTCATTAATCACTTATCTAGAGCTAGATTCCACAAGTTTATAATTTTTAGTAATTTATAAATCATTTTATAATTCAAAATGGCAAAGGTTTGAAGCAAAATTAGGATGGATATTAGTACCTAAGACACAAAGAATGGATATTAATACCTAAGCCTAAAAATCACCAAAAGGAAGATATAGGTACAAAGTAGGTGTTTATGAATAGGCTTGATGAGTTAGATAATATCGAGAGAGATAAGGCTAGGTTGGTAGCCAAGAGTTACAACTAAAAGGAAGGTATAAATCATAAAGAAATTTTTGATCTTATAGCTAGGTTATAGGAAATAATAGTGTTACTTGCATTTGCATCATACATAGGTTTTAAACCTTTTTAAATGGATTTAAAAACTATTTTTCTACGTGATTCTATATAAGAAGAAGTTTATTTTGACCAAAACATTGATTTTAAAAGTTGTTATGTAGCCAACCATGTTTATAAACTTCCAAAAGTTTAATATGATTTAAAATATGCTTCTAGAACTTGCTATTAAGATTAAGTGCATTTCTTTTACAAAATGGTTTTATTAAAGGTAAAGTAGATACCACCCTCTGTATCAAAAGGCATAATGATGATATCTTAATTATTTAAATTTATATTGATGATATTATATTTAGTGCCACTAATGAAAGCCTGTGCAAAGAATTGTCTAGGACTATAAATAGAAATTTTTAGATAAGCATGATGAGGTAGCTCAACTTCTTCCTTAGTTTACAAATAAAAAAAAAAGGGATCTTCATTAATCAAACCAGATGGACTAAGGAATTACTTAAACACTTTAGGATGGACCAAGCAAAGCTTTTGAGAACACCAATGAACATCGCAACAAATTTGAACAAGGGTAAAGCTAAATTGATGGATGCTAAGCTTCATCAAAGAATGATAGATAGTTTACTTTACCTTACCAATAGTAGACCTAATATCATATTTAGTATATGTTTATATGCTAAGTTTTAATCCAATCCTAAGAAATCTCATCTTTTAGTGGTTAAGCGCATACTTATGTATTTGTGTGGAACCACATCTTTAGGACTTTGGTATCTTAAGAATGCTAGGAGTGGAACCCATATAGATTATGTCTATATTCTTTTGGATATGAAGAGCACATCTAACACTTGTCAATTCTTAGGTAATGCATTATTTTCATGATTTAGTAAAAAGAAAAATTTAATAACATTGTCAATTGCAAAAGCAAAATATGTAAATGCCAGTAGTTGTTATGCATAAGTACTTTAGCTTAGTTTACAACTCAAAAGATTATGAAATGGAGCTTATTAAGATCCCCATTAGTTATGACAACACTAGTGCTATATGCCTAATAAATAATCCAATTCAACATTCTAAACTAAAAACATAGAGATAAGGTGTCATTTCGATAGAGAGAATATATAAATTTGTGATATTAAATTCAAATTTATTGATACAACACATCAATTGGCTGACATTTTTACTAAACCAAGGAATAAAGATGGGTTTTGCATGATCAAGAGAGAATTAGTCATCATTGACAGTGGGTCATTTTGAAAATTTTATGTAATTGTATTTTTTTATTGTTTTCACGAACTCCTCCATAACAATTGGCTTTATAATAATTAGCTTCTTTTAAAAAATTTCATAATTTTTTGATGATATCAAAATAGTGGGAAGTTTAGCAATATTAAAGATTTTATACAAGGGAAGTTACTTTTTGAATGCTATTTATGCTTATAAATCGTGTTTTTGATGTATTTTATGTTTTATTACCCCCCATAATACATTTATGTATATATTTAAGAGGAATGAAATTTGCTATAATGTGTGAACTAAGGAGGATTGAGGTTTATTTAATGAAAATATATGATGAGAGCATTGAGTCATTTGCTTGGTTTATGTTTCTATAAAATGTACTTTTGGCTCTCTAACATCACATGTTTTGTTATTACAAGGGAGAGATTGTTGAATCAAGTAAGGTTTCAATCTTGATTTTGATGATAAAAATATATTTGTTACTAATATTTTGTTTTATGATGAAAGGTTCAAAAGATAGGTCCAATTGATGATGGTTTAAAGTGGAAAGATTGGACTTAGGGACTAAAAGTGAACATAAATTAATGTTAAGCGATTTGGAGCTTCAAGAACTCAATTTAGGTAGTTTTAATTTGATTGTAAGTTTTATTTGAAAGTTCAATAATTAGGGGCTCAAATTTACATTTACATTTCATAAGTTTTTTAAATATGCATAAAGTTTCATTGGTCAAGACATTTTTAGCTTTTGACTATTATTGAAGAGTCTTGATCAATAAAATCACTTTCAGGATCTTTAAAAACTATGTGGAGTCAAGTTTTGGTAAAACAGTGATTTTGGAAGTATTGAAAACTTTGGAAAGTTTAGAAGTCTTTAAAATCTTAAAGTTCATAAATTGTCATAAACCAATGCATATATTTTTTAACTTAATTAAAAGGTTTTGACATCTAAAATCACCTTAGGAAAGTTGTAAAACTTGTGTAAATTAATTTGAAAGTGAAAGGAATTGATTTGAAAAGTTTAATTTATTGTTGGTCCATTTACAATCTGCAAAACATGTTCTACATAATAAGTGATTGACTAATTTATGATAAATGGTTGACTAATGCAAGTTTAAAGAAGATTGGTTGGTTAGTCAATTGTATTGATCAAATTGAGTAGTTGACCAATCAAACTTGGAAACATATAAAGGCTATTTAAATCTTTTATGTAACAGAGTTTTTAACAAGTATAAAGATTAATAAAAATTTCTACGGAGTTTTTTGAGCTTGGAAAAGTTAAAGATATGTGTCCTTATGTGAAGTTTTAAAGTTAAAGCAACCTATTTTTATACCTCATAACTCTAGGCAAGTGCATCCATTATTCTTGTAGTATATTAGTGAGTTGAGTATCATTTCTAAGAGGATTTTAATGAGTACTAATCTAAGCTATCAAATTATTATTTAACTTACAATTAATTGATTATATTAAATATGTATTAAAATTAAAATTGAACCTAACCTATTAGACTACTTAACTAAAGAGATTGACTGAAGTGATGTTAAGAAGAATACATATTCACTCAGATAGTTACATAGATTTGGAATTCTTTTAGATTTTTCTTTTATTAAGACAATTTACCTCATTCAAACAAAATACTTTCTCTAATAGTAAAAATCTAATAATATGTACACAAATAGATAATTTAATTTATCTATGTTTGCTGCATGAGTGGATTTTACTCTATGTTTATCTATTTTTATTTGAGTTTTCATTCTAAAGCATTTAAGTGGTTTCACACATTTTATGTTTATAAGCTCTTTTGTTATTAGATTTTCAACGAAGACATCATTGCGATGTAGTTCAATTTGTCAAGGGACTTTTGAGATTATTGGGATTGAGATTAAATTAAAAGATTTCTCTTCTCGTTTGAAGAAAATTTATGTAAAATTTTTCTTTACCTTCGCTAAAGGAAGATTAGAATTTTGTAAGAGTTCCTCTTCACTCAAAGAAGAGTTATGAAACTTTGAAAGATAGTGAAATTTTCAAGTGCAATCTTGGAGAGTGGATGTAGGCAATAATGGGTATTGCCAAATTACTAAATGTTGATTGAGTCCCCTCTATACTCTTACTCTTTGTTGCAATTACTTATGCATTTGTTTCATATTTATCTTATGATCATTTGGCATATTCATATTATCATAATTTAGGTTGACTTATGGTTAGGAATTGCATCCTCGTAAAAATTGGTTTAGATGGTAAATTAAAAAATAATTTTAAACACATAATTAACCTCTTTTACCCACTTACATGCCATTATGGCTAACACATCAAATGTATAAATTTAAAGTTCTTGTTTCACTTAAATGTGAATTTTTAGTTCTTGAATTTCCTTAAATTCTATCTCACTCACTACTTTTCTTAGAAATGCTTTCTCATTTTAAGAATATAGTATTTCTTGAGATAATTACCTTTTACTCAATAAGATGGGAAATTTGAAATAAGATGCTTTCTTTTGAATAACCTATAAATTTACACTTATCTAATTAAACTTGAAACCTATTAGGTATTGCACACTCCACATAAGCATCATATCCCCAAATCTTTAGGTGTGATACTATTAGTCCAATACTAGATTATACCTTATATAGAGTATTATCAACAAATTTTGATATTACTCCATTTGAAAGGTAAGTAGTAAGGGAATGTCTCCAAAAGGAAATTAGAGGGTCTGTGTGACTCATTATAAAGCGTATAATATCTAATAGAATACGATTTCTTCTCTCAGACACTCTACTATGAAGTGGAGTTTTGAATGGAGTTCATTGTAAGATAATTCTATTCTCTTTTTAAGTAACTAAGAATTTCATAAACTAATTGTGCACTACCTTAATCAGATATAAGTGTCTTAACAAACTTATTAGTTTGTTTCTTAATCTCAAGTCTCAATTATTTGAATTTTTTCAAATGATTCAAACTTCAATTTCATTAAATATATATAACCATATCTAGAATGATTTAAATGGTCCTCTTGATATAAGGAAGTATTTTGATGTATGTGTGTGATAAAGAAATATTTGAAACTTTGGGATTAGTTTTAGGGTAATTTGAATGTGTTAAAAATGTTAAAGCATGTTTAAAAACCAGTTTAGCATAGGATTGGTTGAGCAGTAATTGGTCGACCAATAGGTTCAATTAATCAACCAATGTGTATTCTCGTTATGGACTAGTCAGCCAGTAGATACCGTTGGTCAACCAGTGACTAATAGAACAGTACCCCTAGACTAATTTACCAATGCTTCAGCAAATTAGACAGTAATGGTTAGTTTTAATGGTCATAAACAAATTAAATGACTTTTAATGACTATAAATGACCACTAGACCTATTTTCACCTATAAATAGGTTAATTGGAGTGTGTGTTAAGCATCAAGTTTATAAAGGAAAATAAAAAATGAGTTTAGGCATTCTAAGTGTTCTTTTATGAAGTTTGATGGTATTTTATGAAGTTGGTATGTGTTATGTTGCATAATTCATATAAGTGTTTTAGAAGCCCCTTTAAACACTTTGGCTAAGTCAAAAAAAAGTTTTCAAAATAAAATTTTAAGGTGTCATTAATTAATTATGGCAATAGTGTGTAAGGGTTGCTCCAAAGCCCTATTAAAAAGGAAAAGTTATAAAGTGATAATGTTAATAGTGAAAAATTCTACAAGGAGTTAGAGAATTAACGTAGTTGTTGATTATGCAACAAGCTACTATAAATTAGTTTATGCCCTTATTTCCCTATCTCTTCTATTTTTCAAGTTTATTTCATTTCAATTCATATTATTATATTATTTATTTATTTATAATTTTGTATTTAAACAAATAGGATAATTTAAATTAGGAACAAAAATTTATAAATTTTTAGTGACCTAATTCACTCTCCTCTTACGTGTCATTTAGGAACCAAGAAGTTGTATTAGTGCCTAATTCTTATTTCTAATGAAATAGTAAGAAAAGATCAAAATAAGGCACATATGAACTCATTAATCCCATCCACTAGTGTAGAAGGCCAAAATATTAGTAAGACACTCTTATTTAATGGTAATGATTAATTGTAATAGAAAACTAAGACAAGATTATTCTTATTGTCTAAGACTATAGACTTATGGGAAATAGTATTTAGTGAACCTTATATATTTAGTAAAATTATAAGAGATAAAAGGTGACTAAGACAAAATAGAAATAAGATAGCAATGATAAGAGGTTGATATCCCTAAAAAAAAAGAGAGGGTTATATACATCCTATTTTGTACCTTAGGAAGAAATGGGCTTAATAGAGTATCAATGTGTAAAACTACCCATGAAATTTGGCATACCTTATAATTAACCCATAAAGTAATAAACCAAGTTAAGGAGAGCAAGGCTAGCATGATAACTTATAAATATGAACTTTTTCATATGATGCAAGTTGAAAATATATCTTTTATGTATACAGATTTATTGATATTATAAATTCTCTTAAAGATATAGGTCCTTACCCAAGACATAAGAAGCAAAAGTAATGGCAATCTAAGAAGTTAAGAACTTAAATATCCTCTTCCTTGAAGAACTACTTGGATTCTTGACCTATGAAATGAGGTTAAAGGAAACATGATAGGAAGAGATGTTAAGGATCAAATTAATAGAGTTTTAATAGTTAATTTATTGAATTATGACCACTAATTAAGTGCTTAATTATTAAATTTGTGTCTTATTATGTTTAATTTGTAGGATGGAGATTGATGATGAGGATTGGAGTAAAAATGAGAAGAAAGTATCTTAATTCTGTCCATCAACGACACCTTGTTGGACCACTGTTGAAGGATGAACAACCACTGTTTAAGAAATAGAATTTGACTTATAACGGCACTATGTATCCTGTCGATGTACTCAAAGTCAGCCCACTATTATAGGATCAGTCAACAATATCAACTCCATATCTCTAGAATTGTGGTTAAAGCATGTGTCTACCCTATCCCCTCTATCTCCTAGCACATGGGGGAGTCTCTAGAGTCTGCATACAACTAAGAAGAACATAGAAACATGAATCTAACCTATAGATTTCATATCTAACTCATAGATAGAGAAGTTCTTGCTTCTCTCTTACATTTTCTTAGATAGTTTAGGTTTCAAACACTTGTAATTCGAGTTTTAGAGTGTATTTTAAGTTGCTGTTTGTTAGAGAACATTGCCGAGACATGTATTTGAGTTTTTAAACCATCAATGTGGCTTAAGATGCATGTTTTATATGCTATGATGATTATGTGTGCTTAAATCCAATTTCCAGCTTTGGATTTTTGTTTTAATGTTTTAGGAGAGTGCAAATACATTTAATAAGGTCTAATTTTTTTTATTGATGATCTTAAAGTTCTAATTTTGGCTTGATTAACTAAGATTAGAGTGGAAGATAATCTAAGATTCGAGAAATCTACCTAGGTTGTTGGAAAATTCAATAAACAACATAAATCAATCTTTTGATAACCAAACATGGATTATTTGTGAGAGTTAGAGATTTAAGATTAAAATTCTAGAACTCACCTTCTTGAAATTAAAGCTCATTGGCTAGATTTAAAATATAACCAAACTTTAAACTAAGTTTAATGGAGAAAAGGCATAAGTCTTAACCATAGCTTTGTCTTGAATTCGTGAAGGAACTCTTATCCTCATTTGAATTTGTTTTAACCTCAATTAATTCATTAATCACTTATCCTGAGCTAGATTTGACAAGTTTATAATTTTCAGTAATTTTATAAATCCTTTTAAAATTTAAAATTTTAAAGGTTTGAAGCATAATTAGGATAGTTTGGCAATGTTATCCTTTCATCTTTTTAATCAATTAATTTGGAAATTCCTAGATAATCGTAATCTAATTAATCTAATAATTAACCTAAAAATACTATTTTTCCCCATAGGTTCAACACTCAAAGTCTTAAAATTACTTTAATTTATTACTTGTTCGGTAGGTGCAGTTGCTTTTCATCACGTTAGTTTTCGCTTAATATTATTTTAGTTTTCAAAGTAAAATTGGGTTAAAGAACTCTCATTTTTAATCAATTCAACTAAAGAACAAGACAAGTTCAAGTGGAAAGGTGACGAGAAGGATGGAAAATCTTCAAAACCTTTGCCCACTATATTAAGGAGATAATCATATCTGAAGGGTGATATTCGTAGCAGAGAGTGGAACTTGGAGTGTGAGCAAAAAGCAATACGAATCCATGTCTCTAACCGTATGAAACATCTTACTGATGTTCAATCTATTTTGATGGTGGATGTCATTGACTCACCAATTTTTTGGTGTATTTTTCCCTAAGGGTTCAACCAATTTGACATTGGATAATTCACAAAATAAAGGTCAAGCTAAATACTTAAAACTAGTACTTGTTTTGAGTCAACCTAACTTTTCTTTTGAGTTTTTGTGTCTTTCTCTTTTCTAGATATTTTTGTTGTTTCATTTTGTTTGAGTGCTTTTACTTTCTTTTTTGTGTTTTATTTCTAAGTATGCAAGGGAACTACAATCTTTTCCACTAAGGACTTCATGGATTACCTTATTTAGGGGACTATTATTGTTCACATTCATCTTTGAGTTGTCGTTACTTTTGGAACATTGAAGACAATGTCCAATTTAAGTGTAGAGGTGGGATACAAGTTATGATTTCCTTCACTTAGATTATTGTGAGTTTAAGGGTAATGATTTTATCTTAAAATGATCTAGATTGTTAATCAATTATTAATTGTAGTATTTTAATTCAATTTATTCTTTTCATTTGGATGAACAATGATTAATTCTTGAATGATTTCTAAATCTAAAATTTTTCCTTTGTATTTTTCTTTTGAATACTTGCATGTGTTTAATAACTCTTTTTTTATGATATTGAGTGCTTAAGATCATTTTATATGGTTTGTTATATGAATGTGGAATAGGATTTTTTGTTATAAATTGAAATTTTTTGTTTGTTTTAATAAAAGAGCTTTCATTTCACTTTGTTGTATTCAATCCACTGTAATGGTTGAAGTTATACGTGGTGTTAGTAATCATTTGAGAGTGTGATTTAGCCAAGTAATTTAGGGTGTTCATGAAAAAATGTTCACCTTCAAATAAAAAAGTTAGATGACATCATAAAGAAGCCAAAAGGAGTATATTAGTTGAGTAACCAAGGTCTTTCATGACAAGATGTTTTTCCTCACATCAAACGACTAGATGACCTCCTATAAAATTCTCTAAAGTTCAATTAATGTTTTGTTTTTGCTGTATTAAACATCCTTGACTATATTCATATGATGATCTATATGAGATGACTTAAATACTTAACATTAGTCTTTAATGGTTATTTTTACTAATTTTGTGATTTGTATGTGCTAACTAAGTTTTTGTCATGATACAATTGAACTTTGTGCACTAAATTAATGGCATTGGTTGGTTTTTGTTTTTACTTAATTTGCTTAATACTTTTAATCAAGATTGGTTGAGTGGCATGTTTAAGTCATTTCTTAAGGACAAACAATAGTTCAAATGTGGGGGTATTTGATAAAGATGAATTATATTGAGTTTTGATGTGTGTTCTAACATGGTTTTATCCTAACCTTCGATGTAAAAGTGTCTAATTTGTGTTCATTTTAAGTTTAAATGCAGGATTGATCATTGGATAAAAATATTAGTTGAAACGGTTAAGTTTGGAGAGAATGGAAGAAAAATGGAGCATAAAGCTACTAGACAGAGACTTAAATGGTAGTTTCTGTAGGTCATAAATGATGTTGTTTAAGTAAATGAAACCATTGTTTAACCTCATTTTCCAAATTCTTCAACGATTGTTCAATAAGAGGGTGTTTAGGATACTATAAACCATCGTTTAAATCCTAGAAAATGTTGTTTCATTAAAAATCAAGGGTAAATTAGGTATTTTGCCATCCAAATGTCACAAACCCTAATGAAGGATTATTTAAAGGGTAGAGAAGACCATATTCGTAAGTTTTTGGCTCCTGCTTGAGTAGCCCTTAATTTTTTTAATATTTTCTTTAGGATTTTACTTGTTTTTCTTATCTTTTCATCTCTATTTGGTTATATTCTTAGATTCTCTTGTTTAGGTGTAGAATAATAGTTTAATTTATGTTGTTGCTATTTTTTAGTTATTTTCATTTATTTTATTTGTGTTGTTACTGCTATTTAGTTATTTTTATTTATTTATCTACCATTTCATTTAAGTTTTTTAAATACTTGTTAAACCTTTCCATTTTGATAGTTCAATGCTACATCTTTAATTTCTAGAACTTGTAATCTTCTTTTTTTATGTTTCCTACAGTTTTAGTTTCTGTTTTTGTTTAATTTCAATATGTTAGCATAATTCTTTTTGTGTTAGAAGATATTTAAAGGATTAATGTTTTATAATTATAAGAATTGAATTGGGTTTTCAATGGGTGTTTTGTTAAATGCTAAGATTGAGTTGGAACTCTAAGTAAATGCAAAGAATTAAGGATTATTCATAGGTTTGATCACCTTATTAGTAATTTCTAGTTTGATTGCCAAGTTTGAGCTTTTGATCCATAATTGTCATTAGTGACTACCATAAGTAGCAATAGATTAATTGATTTTGTAAGTGAAACTTAATCAACTTAGTTTAAAGTTTCAATTCCTTAGGTTACATGATTTAAGTTTGTAAGATTACAACTAAAGTTAGTTATTCCCTACTTTTTAATGTTTCTATGCCTTTAAATCTATAGATCATACCCTAGGTTATCATGTAGTTAGGTATAAGTTTTTGATCGTATCAAATTTATCTAAAATTAGAGGAACATAGACAAAGGTCATACCTAATTCTATAGGCTAGCATCTTAAGCATAACACAATTTATATTTTTCGATTATCGATTGTAATTTATGAATCGAAATAATATCTGCTGCCTAACTTTTTTTCATTGTTATTTATTTCTTATTCCTTTTTTTATTGCTCATTTGTCTTAATTTTGTTTGTTTTATTTTTTGTTTATTTTAATTTCATTGCACTGGGGATTTTTATTTCTTTTTTATTTTTCTTTTATGCAACATTAGGGTAACTGAAAAACCTAACTAATTCTCTATGGGATTGACCCGAACTTACCTTACTATATAGTTAGGATAGGTTAAGTATTTATTATTTGGTAGTCAGCGACAGACTTACCAGTCCTTATGCAAGATGCATTGTTTATGGAGTGATCTAAAGCGTATATTTGATTTCTAAGTCTAAACATACACAATCAAATCATTGGAATCAAAGTGAACATTTGTATAAAATTTAATAACCAATATCATTAATATCCATAAACAAATCTAACATTCAATCTAGAAATTCAATGCTAAATCAAGATAACAATGAATATTATATACTTGAGTTCATAAAAACCTAAAAGCTATGAAAAAATTAGTTCCAAAACATTGTTTGAATCGTAACAACAATCATAAGGAGAAAGGAAATAGAAAGGATCATTGTGTATGTCTTGAATCCTTGACTATTAGATGATCCTTATCTGAATTCCTATGCTTGATTTCAATCTTGATATGTTTTGATACTTTCTTCTCCTTTAATCTTATGTGAAAATGTTTACAAATGGCTTAGGACTTCAATTCTCTTCATTAGCAGTTGTTAGGATCTGTCTAGAGGTAAGACGATGCTAAAAATAACCTAAAATAGGTTATTTGCATAGGTTGTCCCACTTATGCCATGGTTAGGTCCATGACCATCATAGTGGCCATGATATCTAGTTTGCCCCTCTTTTAATATTTTTTTATATCTCTATCTTCTTTCATCTGTTGGGCATGAAATTTTACATGGACCCTCCTAATATGATATACTTACTTCGCAAGTTACTCCCATATCTCTTTTACCTTAAAAGATGTACCCAATTACTCTGTACATTCCTATAAAATATGATCAAACATAGAAAACATATAATCAACATCTTATTCAAAGAATTTAACTTACTATACACATTAATCATACTGATTTTCCCTTTAAACTCAATATAATCATCATTAAACATGACAAAAAATGTCTAATTTAGGAGTTATCAAGTACCTTGATAAAAAGATCTTGGTTCCTAATTTCCTCTAGACAACCAGGACTTATGACACCATTAAAATCAATACAAAGGGCTACCTATTTGTTTTCCTTAAGCATTACAACATCAATAGCTTTTTTTGCATCCTTATCTAATGTCAACTCCAACTAACTTGTTGTTAATTTATCTATATCATGTTCCCTTGGGTTTGCTTCTATAACAGTAAGCACACTTGCGTACTCTTGTTCTACAATCAAGTTAATTAGTTTCCTGATTTGTGTTGTGCCTTTAAACCAAGATTTTGATATAGATATGAACTTAGGTAGCTACTCTTTCAATATCAATTCCTCTTCTTAATGTTGATAATAATTTAGTAGAGGTGATAGGTAATAAGATTGATCAATCCAGAAGGAATCTAAATGGTGCATCTTCCCAAAACTATAGAGGTTACTTCAGTGATTACTGTAAACCATCTACGTATCTCTCCTTCTAATGATCATGATTACTTAGTCATCTTGTGACTAGTAATGTTGCCACTGATTATTATGTCATTTCATTATGTCAGTTACCTATAATTAAGGAAAGATAACCAAGTTTATATCCTAAAACTATAGTAAAATAAATAAATAAATGTTTGAAATAACAGAATAAGGCATTCTTAATATTCTAATCTTTTGTAACAATGCAAAAAATTAATATATTTCGTGTAGTTAAATCTCTAAAACAACCTACTTATATACTCCATAACTTTAGGCAAGTGCACTTATCATTTTTGTAATATAATAGTAAGTTAAGTGTTGTTTTCCTTAATGATTAAAATTACTAGTTCTAGTCATCTTTTCATGATCTACTCTAACCAAATATGTGATTAATTTCATTTAGTTTCTAATTAAACTTAGATTAAGAACTAACCTAAGATCATAACCCAAACCTAAGAAATTTACTAAGAGATATAACAATTGTTGAGATTAAGACCTAGATGACGTATCCTCCTAGAACCTTGATGTGTTCAAGCTTTATCTTGATTCAATGTTTAACCTATATTACTTAGACCGTATAATGCCTTAATTAAACTATAATCTCTCTCAAGCAATATAATTCATATCCTTTAGGTTAATTAATTAAAATCTCTTCTCATGATTAATTAGACTCTCTTCTCAATTAAAACCTAAATTGAATGCATTACTTCGAACTATGTATTTTATATTTTTAGTATATTTAAATCTAACCTAAGAAACTTATGTAAGCCTATCTCTAACACCATATTCAAGCCTCTTGACTCATGCTATGATTTAATCATATAAGTGATTTCTTGATATAAATATAAGAAATCAAATAATGGAATGAAATCTCTCGTATAATCTTACTCTATGCATAATGACATCACAACCTACAAAAATCTGGTCTTTCATTAAATTAAAGCATAAATCTCAAACACATAAGTCTACCATCTAGATCAAAAGAAACTAAATCATAACTATAACAACAAATACAACAATGATTAAAAATTAATAAAGAACTGGAAAACTCATTCTCGTGTTATCTATTGCAAAAGGCATTAACACAATTACAAGTCTTAGAATTAGATAAAAAAGAGGATTGAGAAGGACTTAAATAGTTAGAGGTTGGAAAGTAGTCATCGAATTGGATCTAGTTCAAAAAATGTGTTCCTATATAGACCAATTAATCCCTTTACGAAGCCATCCATTGAGGAACATCTTATTTTCAGCCCTAAACCTCTTCCTAAACATCTTAAATATGCCTTCCTAAATCCTCCATTGCAATTATCTCTTACCATTTCTTCTTCATTGATAGACATCATGGAAGATAAGTTGTTATGAGTCTTAAAAGAACATAAAGGCATCATAGGATGGACTATAGCTAACATTAAAGGGATAAGCCCCTTAGTATACACCTATAGGATTTTTATGGAAGAGAGTATTAAGCCATTAGTATAGCTATAGTGCCAATTAAATTCAAATATGAAGGAAGTGGCTAAGAATGAGATAGTCAATCTCTTATATGCAAGTATAAATGTCCCTATATCTGCTTCTGTGTAGATAAGTCTATTATAAGTGATACCTAAGAAATGAGGGACTATAGTCACAAAGAATGAGTAAAATGAGATGATAACCACTGGGAAGGCCATGAATTGAGATATATGGATTAACTATAAGAAGTTAAATGAGGGCACCTATAAGGATCACTTTCCTTTACTCTTTATAGATTAAGTCATAGAGAGATTAAAAAGGTATAGTTATATGATAGGGGCTCATTTTATATGAATTTTCAAGATTTTTTAATGTTAATTTATCCCTATTTTGAAGCTTAATTTGGTTAATTTATGTTAAATGATTTAATATACAATTTGAAGCCAATTAAAGTGAAAATTAAGCAAATTATGAAGATTGGAGCAAAACCAGGAGCTAAAAGATGATAGCAAGCAGACTCGCGATTTAGTCTTTAAGCACTAAGTTTAACTCTTTTCTAGGACCTAAATGGTGACAGTAAAATGACACCATTTAACTCCTTTTCAAGCACCATTTATGTAGCACTCGACACTCTTCTAGCTTGATCTTCCTCCTCGTTGACTGTAACTTGTTCCGCTCACTTCCCACTTGCTTTTGACACATATATAGAGGTTTTGAAGCTAAAACTGACAAAGAGGAACACAGACAACAAGAAATTGAGAGACAAAATCATATTGTCTCTAGTTCTATGGCTTTTTTCTTGTGTTCTTCATCTTTTTATTGTTTTCTTAATATAGATTTAAGCTTGTAGTTGAGAATTCTAAGAGCTTAGACACGTGATTCAAATCTATAAACATGTTTGTAGCCTTTTGTGGTGCATTATTAACTTGTTTTTACATTGAAATCCATTTATTCTTTTTATTTGTTCAAGAACATGATGAATATAGCTTGTTTCTTAATTTTAATGAGTGACCGATTCAGTTTCTTGTTAGGGAACGGTCCCTAAATGGTCTAAATATATATGGAAAGGTTGTCTCTCGTTTAAATGATGAGATTAATGCTTATTCTAAACTAAACACTTAGAATAAAGTTAAGAAACAACCTATGATATGAGAAATCTACCTAATTTGTTAGACAATTCATTAAACAACTTGATCTAAGTCATTGAATGACCACACCTTGATTTATCTTAAGGGTTATAATGTGAAATTTTGGTTTTTTAGATTAAGCTTCTTAAGATTTATGCATGATACTTAAGATTGATGAATGACCGAACTTAATCATAACATTGCTTTGATTTAATGAAGTGACCCTAGGACAAGCCATCTAATCCATAATCAATCCATTTAGATCATTAAAACCTAATTCCCTAGCCAATTTCTTTAATAGGTAATCCTTAAATTCAACTTGATCATCTCTATATGACATGATTTTTTTAAAGTTAGTTTGGTAATTTTAATTGGTAATTTCATTCAATTTGGATTCTCTAGATAATTGCTATCTAACTGACTTAGTAATTGTAATTTCGAAATCCTTATGGAATGATAACTTAGATCTTAAATAATTGCAATTTGGAAATCCCTGTGGAACAATAACTCGAATCTTAAATATTCCACTTTATTACTTAGGATTAGTACATTTGCCAGCTTTATTGGTTAAAATTGTTTAAAAAAAAGTGAGTTTAATTTGTCTAAATTGTTAATTTAATTAGATCAATTGTCCTTAATAGAAAATTAACCACCAAGTTTTTGGTACCATTATTGTGGATCGCCAAACATAATTAGAATATTAGGGTAAATTAATGAAGATCATCCTGGAGTTGTTTATATTATTTAAAGCTTTTAACATTATTTTGTTTTCTTTTTTTTGGCTTATGTAATGATTATTTTGTGAGTTTATCTTATTTTGTATTTTGTTTTATTTTCTTTTTTTTAAATTTTGTATGTACACTCTGGAACAAAAATATGAGAATTTTGAAATCAATCCAAAACTTGAGGGAACAATTCATAGGTAAAAGAATTGTAGGAGTAGAGATCTTTATTAAGAAATCTTTTGATTTAGATATGGATCCACCTGAAAAATTACCTACAAGACCTCAAGAAGGTGGTAAACCCTTAACCATGATGGATTTAACGTTAAGCAATAAAGGGTGACCTATGGCTAGCATTGTGGGCACTAATGTCAATGCGAATAATAGTGAAATCACCCATAGCATCATTACTATGGTTAGAGGTTCCCAATTTGGTGGTACAGCCTTAGAGGATCCTAATAAACACCTACAAAATTTTCTTAATATTTGTGATATATTTAAGGGTAATGGAGTGTCTGATGATATTGTTAACCTTAGATTGTTCCTATTTTCCATTAGAAACAAGGTTAAAACATGGGTTAATACCCGTCCACCTGGTTCAATTACCACATGGGAAAATTTAATGAAGTTACCAAGATTTTGAAGATGAAAACTGAAATCAATTCCTTTGTTAAATATGAAAATGAGAGTTTGTATGAGGAATGGTAAAGGTATAGGGAAATGTTGGCCAAGGGTCCAAGTCATGGTTTCAATACCTGGAAACAAGTGGACATATTGTATATGTGTCTTAGACCATTTACTCACTATGTTATAGATGTTGTAGTTGAAGGTAGTTTCATTAACAAGATTCTAGAGGAAGTGTATAACTTAATTAAAGAGATGGCAAAGAACAATTTCCAATACAACTCTGAAAGCCATCCTAGAAAGGCAATGATACAGTTGCTTTAACAGCCCAAATGGATGTTAAATAAGAAATTGGATAGTTTAGTTAATGGAGATAGTTCTAAGACTTTTAATAATCAATCTAAATGTAAACATTATGGTAGTTCCTCCCATGTAACTTTAGATTGTCAAGTAGGTAGTCATTATAAGAAGCAAAGTAATGACCCATATTTAAACACCTATATCTTGGGATGGAGAAACCATCCAAAATTTTCATGGCCAGACAATTAGAATACTTACCAACCCCCAACCAACCCATAGAGAGTTACACCATCTAGCTTTAGACACAACCCAACTCAATATGAGAAATCAAGTTTAGAAGAAACTATGATAAATTTTATTCACGACAATGAGTCTTAGTTATAAAACCATGAAGTGTCAATTAAGATTTTAGGACTCAAGTTGGCTAACTTGCTCACTTTTACAAGAGTCACTTCCTGATAAGCTACCTAGCACAATTGAAGCTAATCTTAGAGAAGATGTGAAGGCCATTACTTTGAGTAGTGGAAAAGAAGTGGAAACTAGGGATGTAGAAAAGAAGAAGGAAGTTGAAATAGAAAATAGTAATGAAATAGTAGTGGAAGCGGTAAAAGGTAAGGAAAACAGAAAAGAAGTTGAGAGTAAAATTTAGGAGCAAATTCCTAGGTTTTTCATTGACCCAAATGTTTAAGCTTATAAGCCTCAAATTCCTTACCCTTAAGGACTAACGAATTTTATTTAGATAAGAAATTTTGGAAAATTGTAGAAATGTTTAAAAAATTGCATATTAATTTCCCATCTATAGAAGTCAAAACACAAATGCCAAGCTATGCTAAGTTTTTAAAGGAAATTCTTTCAAAGAAAAGAGAATTAGAAGATAATTAAATTTTTTAAGTTGAATGAAGAGTGTTCTGAAATCTTACTTAAGAAATTACCTCCTAAGCTCAAGGATCTTGATAACTTTACCATTCTATATGCAATGGGAAATTTGTAAATAGATAAGGCATTGATGGACCTTGGGGAATGTATAAATTTAATGCCTTTGCCTATTTTTAAGAAGTTGGGATTAGAAGAACCAAATCCCACAACAATTGCATTGTAATTGATAGATCGTTCTATTATTTATCCCCAAGGGATTATAGAAGATTTGTTGGTTAAAGTTGATAAGTTTATTTATCCTGTGGATTTCTAGTACTTCATATAGAGGAAGATCATAAGGTGCCTATTATTCATGGACGACCCTTTATGGCTACAGTAAGGGCACTAATTGATGTCTATAATTGGAAACTGATTCTAAGATTCTAGGATGATGAATTAGAGTTTGATTTTTTAAGGTTATGTAGCACCCAATAGATCATGACTGTTGCAACTTTATTCACATTCAAAATGTCAAGAATGACCCTTCTATTATGTTATGTTCTAATCCCATACAGAAGGTGTTAATTCATTCTCAGTTTATAGTTTTAGAAGATGAAGAGATTAATAAAGTTTTAGGAGCTTTAGAAGTAAGGAAGATGTCCTTTGCTTGGCATCCTTTATAAAAGTTTGAGCTTCTTAATAAGCCAATCAAGAATTTTCCTAGGCCATCAATAGAGGAACCACCTGAATTAAAACTTAACCCTCTTCTTGCACACATAAAGTATGTATTTTCAAGTCTTTATAATATTTATCAGTTATTATTTCATCTACTTTGAATAAAAATTTGGAGGACAGTTTATTACATATTTTGAGAGATCATATTGGAGCCATTGATTGGACTATTATGGATATTAAAGGGCTAAGTCCTTCAATATGTACGCATAAGATTTTTTATGGAAGATGAAAGCAAGCCAGAAGTCCAACTACAGTAAATATTGACCCAATTTTAAAGGAAGTAGTAAAGAATAAGGTAGTGAAACTTTTAGATGCTAGAACAAATTTTCCCATCTTTGATTCAGCTTAAGTTGCCCAGTTCAAGTGCTACCCAAGAAAGGAGGCATTATAGTAGTTCAAAATGATAAAAATAAGTTGAAAAAAACTAAAAAGGTAACTAGTTGGCATATGTGTATTGATTATAGAAAATTAAATGACATCACAAGAAAGAATCACTTGCCCTTAACTTTCATTGATTAAATCATATAAAAATTAGTTGGGCATAGTTTTCATTGTACTTTAAATGGGTACAATGAATATTTACAAATTCTCGTACCCCCTGAGGACTAACAGAAACCGTCTTTCACCTATCCTTATAGAACATTTTCTGATAGGCGTATGCTTTTTGGCTTATGCAATGCCCCTGCCACTTTCAAGCGTTGTATGATGGCAATATTTTCTAATATTATATAATCATACATTAAAGTATTAATGTATGATTTTTTAGTATTTGGCACATCTTTTTATTCTTATTTGGAAAATTTAGATAGAGTGTTTAAAAGATGTGAAGAGACGAATTTGGAGCCAAAGTTGAAAAATTCCATTTTATGGTTCAATAATGCATTATACTTAGTCATAAGATATAAAATAAGGAAATCGAATGTAGCTAAAATAGAGGTAATCACTCAACTTCCACCTCTAAATTCAGTTCGAGCAGTTAGGAGTTTTCTAGTTCAAGCTGGCTTCTAGCAAAGGTTTATAATGGATTTTTCAAAAATCATAAAGCCCCTTACTGACCAAGGATGCCATATTCAATTTTGATGCAAAATGCATGCATTCTTTTAAGCTGTTAAAGGCAAAACTTACATGTGCACCAATCTTAGTCTCACCATATTGGATTTTAACTTTTGAATTGATGTGCAATGCAAGTGATATCACTATTAGTGCAATTCTAAGGCAAAGAAAGGATAAAAATTTTAATGTAATTAACTATTCAAGTCGAACATTAAATGATGCTAAGAAACTATACAATAATTGAGAAGGAAATGCTAGCTATTGTCTTTGCTTTTGATAAATTCTGATCAGATTTGATTCTTTCAAAGGTGAAATTATATATTGACCATTCAGCCTTAAAATATTTGATGAATAAACCTAACACAAACCTGAGAATAATTAGATGAGTCCTTTTATTGCAAGATCTTGACATCAAAATAAAGGACAAAAAGGGTATTGAGAATTTTGTTGCCAACCATCTTTCAAGTTTGAGGAAGTTATGTAAAAAGGAGACATTCAGGATATTAAAGAAATGCTTCCTGAGGAACCATTGTTAGTAGTGAAAGAAACATGGACACGGTATGCTGATGATGTTAATTATTTGGTTGGCCATATAATTCCTCATGATCTGTCTTATCAGCAAAGGAAGAAATTCCTAACAAATGTTAAAAGAATTATTTAGTGTGATCCATTCTTATATAATAACTATGGTGATGGCATAATTAAAAGACGTGTTCCTTCTTAGGAACTACCTTATACTTATATGTCACAATAGAATATGTCACAGTAAACTATGTCAGTAAATGGGTTGAAGTAGAAGCCTTGCTAGCTAATGATGCAAAAAGTGTGGTTAAGTTTCTTAAAAAGAATATTTTTTACACGTTTTGGTACATAAGAACAATAATTAGTGACATAAGTACACATTTCTACAATAAAAAAATTTGATTCCCTCTTGTTCAAGTATGGTGTAACTCTTAAGGTTACAACACCTTATCATCCACAAACTAGCGATTAAGTGGAAATTTCAAATTAAGAAACCAAAAGAATGCTACAAAAAGACTGTCAGTGCATCTTAGAAAGATTGGTCTTTAAGATTGGATGACTCATTATGGGCATACCACATTGCATTTAAGACGACCACAGGTATGTCTTCATATCATCTTATTTATGAAGGTCATGTCATTTGCCTGTTAAATTAGAGCACAAGGCGTTTTGGGCAATCTAATTCTTAAATTTTGACTTAAAAAGAGTTGGCAAGCAATGATTGTTACAGTTAATTGAGTTAGATGAAATTTTCCTTGATGCCTATAAAAATTCCAAGCTTTATAAGAAAAGAATCAAGAAATGACGTGACAAAAACATTATTCCTCATGATTTGAACGTTGGTGACAAAGTCTTGATTTATAATTCACGGTTAAAATGTTTTCCTAGAAAATTGTGGTCTCGATGAACTAGTCCTTATGATGTGTAAAATGTCTATCTTTATGGTAACATTGAAGTTCCTAACAATCAATCTACTTCTGAAGTCAATAAACAAAGGGCCAAACTTTATTTACCTAGTAAGGCTAAGGATCCTGTTGTAATTCTCTTCCTTTCCATCCCTCATTAGGCTTCTTCATCTATCAGGTATTTAAGTACTTGAGTTGACTCTTTCCTTTTCATTGTTTTCTTGATTTTTAAGTAGTGTGCTTTTAAGCTGTTAGTTTCTAGTTCTTTATTGCTTTCTTTTTATAATTCTTAATTCTTAAGCTTATCCTTTAATTAATTCAAGTCCCTTTTTCATTTTAGCGTGCTTCTTTGATCTTTGTTTAGTGTGTTTTTAGTTAGGTTTTTCAAGCTTTAATTTTTTTAGCTCTTTTGCTTTTTTTATTAAGCACTTTTAGTTAATTTTCTCTTTAGCCTTAATATTTAATTTCTTTATGTTAGATTAATTTTCTCTTAATTAATTTTCTTTTCTTTTTAGATTTCTTTTGGGTTGATTGATTTTTTTCAAGTGTTTTTATTAAGTTTTTTAATATGTTTTCAAATTAGTCTTTTTAGTTTTAGTTTAACCTTCTTTTAAGTTTTTAATTCCTTAAGTGTACTTTTCTTTAGTTTTTAGTGTTTTTAATGCTTAAGTTTGAGCAAAATAATCATTTAATCCTTTTAGATTTGTTTAGAATTAAATAGGAATTGATTTGATGAGGATTTATGTTAAAAATCTATCTTTAAAAGCATTCTACAGGAGTAAAACGAAGGGTGTTAAGCAGGGGTGTCAACTTGCTTAAGACCACCATTTAATGTCGTCTGGGTAGTCAAATGACAGTACTTAAACGGTGCCATTTAACTCCCCAGATAATTCCATTTAAGTCTTTGTTAAGCAAAAAATGATGTAGTTTCCCTCTTGTTCATCATCTTCTCCATTCTTCTCCCCTTTTGCCATGTACACATCTCCCACGCCTAAAACCTTCGATTTTCCCCTCATTTCTTCACCAAAATTAGTGTCTGAGGCTCTTTTTTGTCAAAAACTAAGTTCTTAATCTATTTTTATCCATAAATCGCTAAAAATCACATAATCACATAAAAATCCTCTAAATTACTTGAAGATACTATTCATACTGCCTTTGAATTTTTGCATTTTCCTTGTATTTTATAGATTTTTTTCAATGCTTTTGGTACCATTGGATTCCTTGAAGATGTATCTACCTTTTGGCATCCTTTTTACACATTAATCTCTTTACCAAAAAAGTTGGAATATTTCGATGACCTTGAGAATATTTCAGTGAAGGTCAGTCCTAATTTTTTAATTTTTGACTATTTTTAGCCTTTAATTGCTATATTTTATGAATATTTTTCACTCAGTATATCTTCTAGTCACTTCTAAGGCACTTAAAGTTCATGAAAAAGGCTAAGGTTTGATGACTCTCACTTCTAAAGTCGCAACAATGAGAATTTGTTTAAGAGTCATCTATCAAACCAATCTATTATGGAATGACCTTTAGCACCCACCCTAGTTGCAGAATTCAATGTTTCGAGAGCCTTTTGAGCATTAGCGTGGGATCCTGTTTTAGTTCTTATTGGCCCCTACTACCTACCTTTGGTTCGATAATTTTATGCCAACATTGAAGAAAAAGAGAGTGGTGATCTTTTTAATATGCAATTTATGGTGTGAGGTACACCCAGTCTCATTACTTGTGCTAAAATATCTTCACTTTTAGATGTACCAGTTATAGGCAATGCTTATGATCATAGACTGGATCAGATTTAAGGTGATAGGGTGGAATCTAATCCTGCTCTCTTTATTGATGTTTCTTGCCCTAATTTTCATTTAATCAAGCCCCTGGTAAGCATAACTATCAAACTAATTAGTTTTCCATTTAAAAGAGAATAGTTATCACCCTATGAAGCTTGAACGTGCGCCATCAAGGGCCTACCCCTTTCTACTTTTATTCTGCAAAATATGCGGAATGTAGTTCATCTTCAACATGCATGCAAGAACATTTGGTTCCCAACCCTTTTGATGAGAATCTTTCAAGAGACTGAGTATTTTTTAAAGGGCAAGTTACAATACAGCCTTAGCCTATTTTAATTATTAGATATCCTATACTAAAGCTTTGGCAATATGCACGAGTGGTGGTAAGTGGCACAACCTACTTTAGAGACTTCTTCTGGGAGTAGAGCATGTGCATGATGATGATGTTCCTGCACCTAAGCCTATTTCTGCAACTTGAGGAAAGCATGGGAGAGGCTTCTTCTGAAGCCATATCTAATGTCCATCCCCCTCCACCTTTAGCTGATGCACCTATAATTATGTCTCCCTTTACTTCCGATGATCAAACAGTCATGCTTCATTATATTAAACAACATCTATTTCTCATTAAATCTACTTTAACTTCTAATCAAACTAAAGTTATTGATGTTTGTAAGTGAGTGGACACATCTTAAAGTTAGCTAGGTGTCCTTTGGAATTATATTACTACTTATCGTCCACCATCTAGCTAGATCTTTTCGGATTATTCTCTGTAGTTTGTGGACAAGATTCTTTTGTTTTTATTTCCTTAGTTGAATTTTTTTATGTCTTTATTTTGGTTATTTATATGGTTGTATTTTGGCTTTGGATGTACACACTTCCTTTTAGGAGCTTTGACAGTTTATATCCATATATGGAGTAATCCTTTTATGTATGTTACGCTTGTACATTCATCTTTTATTTATACTTTCTAGTGATTTCATTCAATTGATCAAGTTCTACTTTTCATTTAAGTGGATTAACATGATATTATTCTTATTCTGGGTGCTTTCTATTCCCTTATCTACCATTTTGTCCTTCCTTTAGGTCTTTATGAACACTAGGGACAATGTTTAAGTATGAGGGAGGGATAGCATGATTTCACACCTATTTTACTTGCTTATAACATGTTATTTTTATCATCTTTTTCAAGATAATCTATAATTTATAAAAAAATTCAATTTTGATTCATATCATTGAATATTTTTTGTTTCAATTTTGGTTCTTTTGACTATTAACATTTTATGCTTTGATTTTGATAATAAATGATTAATTAATTTTAAATCACTTCATGTTTTTGATAATTAAGTCCTTTTGATCAACATGATATTTCACTTTTAAAATGAATATTTCTAAGCAAATTGTTGCATCTTTTAATTATTTTTAGCATCATATTTTAAATTGAAATAAAGTGTAAAGAAAGAAAAGAAAAGAAAATGTGTGCTTAAAAAGAATCAAAAGTGAGCAATTCTTAAAAAAAGGTAAAAGTGAGCAAGTTTTTAATTCACTCTACTGGCTTAGAACTAATTTATCAAAGTTAAAGGGTGGTAATAGTAGCTAGTTGATGTGAGGTGATTTAATCGAGCAACTGTGGATCTTCACAATAAAATGTTCATCTTTATGTAGAAAGATTAAATGACCTCTCAACCAAGCCAAGCTCACATGGCCATTTAAAGTTTAGGCTTAATTGATTAGTTAAATCGTTTAAGTTGATGATACTCTTTGCTTAATTTAGATTCATTTTACATTTGAAATTGAATTTTATGACTTAGGATCAATTTAAAGAAGCATTAAGTGGTTTGATTTCCTTTGTGACTTCATTTGATGAATCATCCTTATAACTTATTAATTGGTCATAATGATTGAATGATTGAGGAAATATTTTTAATGACATTAATTGATGAGTTTAGATTATTTTTCCTATTATTAGAAGTTATTTTGAAATTCATGATTGATTAATTTTCTTGACATTACCATTGTGCCTTAAATTGGTATTTTAGATATTTGCGAATTCCTATAACCCCTGAGGATTAGGAAAATACTACCTTTACTTGTCTTATGGTACTTTTACATATCAACGCATTCCCTTGGATATGTATAATGCTTTAGCGACTTTCTAACCCTACGTGATGGTAACCTACTCAGATACGATAAAAACGTGCATAGAAATTTTCATGGAAGACTTCTTTATTTTTGAGATGCCATTTAATGAATGCTTCGATAATTTAAAGAAGGTGCTAAAAAGATGTAAAGAGACCAATTTATTCTTAAATTAAGACAAAATATTACTTCATGATGCAAGAGTGCATCATTCTAAGCCAAAAAATATCTGGTAAAGGCATCGAGGTAGATTAGACTAAGATAGAAGTAATTGTTTAACTCCCTCTACCTAATCTAGTTAGAGTGATCCAAATTTTTTTTAGTATAATGTGGTCTATCGAAGGTTTATAAAGGATTTTTCTAATATCAATCGTCTTTTGATGGATTTACTGGCCAAAAATGTAGTTTTTAACTTTAATGGTGAATGTATGCACTCTTTTCATATTTTAAAGGAATATTTTATTAGTGCGTCTATTTTGATATCTTTCAATTAGTCTTTTTCACTTTAGCTTATGTGCGGTGTAAGTTACTACATAGTGGGTGTGGTGCTTAGGTTAAGGATAATATTTTCCATCTTATATACTATACGAGTTAGACCTTAAATGATTCTTAAAGGAATTAAACCACCACTAAAAATAAAATGTTAGTTTTAGTATTCACCTTTGATAAATTTTAGTCCTATTTGATGTTATGCAAGGTGGTAGTTTATATAGACCACTCTTCCCTCAAGTACCTAATGAATAAGCATGATGCTAAGCTAAGATTAATTTAATGGATCCTCCTCTTATAAGAGTTTGGCATCAAAATTAAGGACAAAAAAAGGTAAAGAACTTTATGGCCAATCACCTCTTATGTGTGAGTAAGGAAATAATGGAAAGAGTTGAAGACTAAGAAATCACGTAAACTTTTCCAAAATAATAATTACTAGCTCTTATGACCCCTACATTGTATGATGATATAATCAACTACTTATATTCTCTCCCTTGATCTTTCATACCAACAATAGAAAAAGTATCTATTTGAAACATTACAGTTGGTATGACCTTATTTGTACAAGATTTGTGTTTATCAGATTGTTAAAATAGGTGTGCCTAATGAGGAAATGCCCTCTATCCTTAGTTATTGTCATTTAAGAGAAGATAGGGGGCACTTTGAGCCTACTAGGATAGTGTATAAAGTATTAGAGTGTAGTTTTTATTGGCCCACCTTCTTTGGGGTTGCATTTTAATTTATAAAATTTTGTTACAATTGTCAAATGATCAAAAATATATCGAGGAGACCTGAGATAATGTTCAGTAATATCCTAGTATCTGAGATCTTTGATGTTTGGAGCATTGATTTCATGAGACCTTTCCCTAAGTTATACTTAAATGAATATATTTTAGTGGCTTTGGATTATGTGAGCTAATAGGTTGAGGTAATCGCTTTACTGATAAATGACATAGAAGGTATGATTAAGTTTTTGAAAAAGAATGATTTAGTTCTTAAAAAAAATATCTTTATGAGTTTTAGGACACTTAGGACCATAATTGGTGATGGGGATTGCATTTTTGCACCAAAAAATTTGATGCCCTATACGTTAAAAACGGTATTACCCATAAGATGACCTACCCTACCATCCTCAAACTATTTTGTGTTCTGTATGCTATACCACAAGTATATGGGTCATATCTTTGTAATATAACTGGTATTGTTCCCCCTAGGATTGTGATTAGTCACCAAAAAACTTGAGTAGCACTTTGTTTAAGGTAAATAATAGAATGAATATAATTGAAAATAAACTAAACTAATATGAATTAAAAATTGAACAACTAAGAACGCAGTGGTAAACTTAAGATTAACCAAAGATAAATAATGAGGAATTACTTTTATCCTTGTTTTGCCTTCCCCTTACCTTATTGGTTAAATTATTCTTGACCTTAGATAGCCAATAGTTTTGATCACCCTCTTTTTAGATCTAAAAAATTAATCCCAATAGGAATAGATAGAAATTAAATTGAAATCTCTCAATCTCTCAAAACTCTTCTTATCCTATTAAATTTGAAGCAACTTATATATAACTAACAAACAATTAAGATATCTCTTCAATTACCTATTAATTTAACGTTTATAGGTCTATTATACCAATTGTCATAACATAATATAATATAAATATTCTAATTCAATCTCTCAATTCAAATTAAAGAATAAGCATAATAAACATCACAAAATATATGTGTATTTAATCAATAAGATAAGAGTTTAACAAAAACTTTTAAGAGTAATCCCTAAAACAAACTTAGAAATCCATAGTGTTGATTAAATCCCCAATATAAAATGCAAAGAAAGAAAGAACAAAAGAAAAGGAATTGTAACTTGATGATCTTTTCCTAGTCCTTATGTTATAAAATCTAGAAATTAGGTTGTTCTTGAGTTCTTGACGCTTAATCTTGTGTTTCTCTTTTTCTAGCCATCAATTCTTATTTGTATTTGTCCTTACACTTTTTAACCCTCTTAAAACTCCTCTCATGGTTTCCAACTTGTTAAGTTTCCAAAAATAGCCTCAAGGCATCAAAAAACATGTTTATCCCATCTTCTGCATGTTTCTAGCTTTAGATGATCGTGCAGAAAGCTTTAATTCTGGCAGGTCACGATTATGCACCTAAACAATCATGGTAGAGGAGGTAACTTCATCATGTTTTCTCTAGCTTTCTCCAGTTTTTAGATTTTCTTGATCTTTTCTCCTATAACTTCTTCATTTCTCATCCTTTGACCATGAAATTTGATCTGGAACTTAATAATGTGTTATTCTTGCTCCACAAATTAATTCCACACTCATTCTAACTCCAAAAGAGAATCTAATTTCTCACTAAAGTTCTCTATTTGAACACATCCTTGTTTTAGCTTCTCTTGCTCTTCTCTTAATGCACTTTTCATATCTTGTCCTATGACCTTAATATTTAATATAGAGCTTCCTAACTTGATGCTCTTGCTTTAAAAATAGATTCCACATCTCTTCTAACTTTAAAAGTGAATTAAAATGCTAACCTAAGTCTTAAAAACATAAACAATAATCTAAAATAACTTAAACAACATCTTATTTAAGAATAAACTAAATGTGCACTTAAAATCACATAGAATTTCCCTTCAAACCTAAGATAGTGATCATGAAAATATACCTAAAAGATTTATAGTTAGGATGATATCAACTAGTAGTAAGGTTGAGGTATCCAATCAAGGAATCAAGAAGAACTTAGAAAAGGCTAATAATTCATCTAGGAAGGATAGATCATTAATTTTAGATGATGCACTCTTGGCATATGGTACCTTTAAAACATCCATTCACATGTCTCCTATCAAGTTAGTAGATGGAAAAGCATGTCACTTACCAATGAAGTTGAAGTATCAAATGTATTAGGCCATTAGCTTTCTAAATTTTAAGTTAAAAAGTGCAAGAGAAAATTTTAGCTATATAAAGAGGGAGTCAAGAAGTGACATTATAAACATGTCTTTCATCATGAGATTAGGGTGGTGACGAGTCCTTAGGCTACAATTTCTAAATGAAAATTTTTTTCTTGACAATTTGAGATCAAGATGGTCTAACCCTTTTAAGGAGACAAATGATTATTGATAATGGGTAATATATCTATATATATATATACGTTTATTGATGTATTTTATGTTAATTTTACCCAATATATATTGGAATCTTAATGACTTGTTTTCATGAAGTATAGATACATGATAGATTAAAGACATCAAGATCAAAAAATGAGAAAAATATAGAAGAAAAATGGTCTTGAAAAATTGTGCAATTTGGGTCAGAAGGAAGGTCACCATTGCAATGCATGATGGAAGTCAAAATAAAAGAGTAGGGATATAACGATGTTGTTATGGTCCAAGAAGTAGTCATTATTCTTCTAGAGCAAGGCAGAGGTTTAATAGCCCTTAAGAATGGTGCCATTATGCTTCCTATCAAGTGCCATTTTGGTCTCTGAATAGCAATAAGGGAGTGAGGAATTTGAGGCAAAAGAGGAAACTTGTATTACTAATTTTCCACATTAGGATCTATTAGCCTTAGCTCACTTTAAAATGCATATGAAAGGAAAAGAAAACATCAAGAGGGAACTTTTCTTTTGGAATTCCATTACATTAATTCATTTAGGTTTTCAAAGTGTTTTGACAACTATGGGTTAAAGATATGTGATTCCATTGGGGAAGAGCTTCAATGGAAAAGAATGAGATTTAGATTGGTAAGCTATGAGAGAGAATTCTAAAAGAGAAGTTGCCATCATTTTCATGAGTAATTTCTTTCTGCACTTTTGAATGAATTTAGTTTTGTTGATTATTTCTTTGAATCCAATTAGTTTTTGTTATTTACTTAAGAATATGTAATGATATATTTTTGTAGGGGATTGTTTGTTTATCGTAATTCAAAAAAATTGTCTAAAAAAATAAATTATCTATCAGTTACATGATTTGATTTTATGGTAGCTGATAATTAAATTGAATTATGTAAGTTTTCTTACTATAATAAATGTTTGAAATTATTCTTGCTAAATACTAAACTAAATTGGGATTATTTTTAGTCTTTGATTCCTTAGGTCATTCCATTTGATTATTAGTTGTTAGGTTAGTATAATTTGTTTCTAATAATCAAAGTCAACATCAATTAATTATTAGGTTACCTAATAACTTGATGTTTATTCTAGTACTTGTTAGTAATTTTTGTGGGAATGATACTAACTCACTGATATATTATAGGAATGATAAGTGCTCTTACATTATGTTATATGGCACAAAAGTAGGTTTCTTTAAAATTAAAACTACATATATCAAGTTTTTGACATCATTTTTAGAGATTCTTTAGTGATATTAGAAGAAATTAGAACTATTACTTTAACTACATTTTAATTTTATTTTAATTTTTTCAATTTTTTATTTTATTTAGCATTTGCACTTGATTAATTTCCATTGTTTGCCAGTACATTATAAGTTGCATGACTAGAAACTCCAATTCTAACCTTATTGAGGCTAAACCTAAGATTAAGAGACTAGCTTGAAGCAGCCATAGAAAGAGGCTTAAATAAGAAGAAGAAGTAGGAATACTGCCTTAAGATCTGGAAAAGATGGATGGGGAGAATAGGCCATGCTCAATGTCTAATTATCCTAGGTTATCAATACATAAGACATAGTTAAATATAGTGAAGCCCTTCATAAATATGAAAATTTTTAAATCAAGCTAAACATTGTTTCGATGGTCCAACAATAAATGCAATTTTATAAACTGCCTATTGAAAGTCCTAATGCATATATTGTCAATTTCTTATAGATATATGGCATATTTGAGATCAATAAAGCTTCAGATGATGAAGTTAGATTAAGGTTATTTCCATTTTCATCAAGGGATTGAACAAAGTGATGGTTGAACTCCCTACCACCAAGGTTAATTACCAATGGCATATCCTAGTTGAGAGATTTTTTATTAAATACTTTCTTCTTGTCAAAAATACAAAGTTGAGAAAAAATATTTTTCCATTTATACATATGGATGGAGAAACATTATATGATACATGAGAGCAGTTTAAGGTGTTGGTTGATTTTCTATGAAGGCCAATTAACTCAAAATAACTCATAAATTATGTTCTTTAAGCACAGTTTTCTCAAATTGAATTTAAGGCCAACATTATTAGCAAGTGCACTAGTCACCAATAATATATTGAATTTTTTAGATCCAAGTATCGTTCCCATTTGGATCTAAGCTAAATTTCAAATACTAGGCCTAATTTCGATTGCAATTATCTAGAGACTCAAATGCAAATGAAATCAAGAACTAAGATTACTAATTAAACTTAAAACTTCCAAGTTATATAGAATAACTTAGTTGATAAAAAGGCTTGTCTAATTGAACAAAATGGATTAAAAGTGGATTAGGAGACTTGTTCTAGGATCACTTCACTTAATCTAAGCAATGCTATGGTTAAGAAAAAGTTTAATCTCTAAATACTTAAGTTGAAGGATGGTTATGTCACAATCTTAAGCTTTAGGCCTTAAAATTAAAAAAGATTAATCCAAAAATTCCAACATTATGAACATAAGATATATCAAAGTTTTTTTATTCAATGACTTAAATCAGGTTACTTAAAGATTTTTCTAATAAATTAAGTATATTTCTCGAATTCTAACTTATTTTTTAACTTTATCTTGCATGTTTAGTATAAAACAAGCATTAATCTCATTAATAAACTAAGAACAACTCCTAATCATGCATGGAATCATATTCATCAGATGTTCAAATCATTTCAAAGACATTTACCAACCAAAAATAGATTCATCCGCTCCTTTAAAGTAAGAAATAAATCATTATCTAAGTGTTCAACATGTTCTTGAACAAATGATAATAAAAGATGGAATTAATATATAAAAGCAGGTTAGAGTGCACCATAAACAGGCTCTAAACATGTTTACAAGCTTGAATCATGTATATGAACCTCAACAAAACCTAAATACAAACTTAGATTTGCAAAACAAGCTAAAATGGTGAAGAACAAGAGAAAACAGTGCTAGAACAAGAACAATACGATTTTCTCTCTCAGTTTCGTGTTTCCTCTTTGCTAATATGTTGTTTTTGGCTTCTAGTTCTCAATATATATATCTCTTGCAAGTGGGAATGAAGTTAGACAAGTTTCAGCTAATGAGGTGGGAGATTCAACAGTAATTCTGTCGATAGGTACAACAACGATGCCTAAAAGGAGTACAATGACGGGCTATAAAACCATTATTTAAGTCCTCTATTTTGAGAGTAAAACGATAGCCTGCTGAGCACATTAGCGAGCTTACTGATATCACCGTTTTAGTTTAAAAACCATATTATTTTCTACCTTTTCTTGGAGAGTTGGCTTCCATCTGCATTGATAAACATTCAAACATAAAATTCAACTCTTAAGCACCAATTGGAAACACTTGTATACAAAATTGGAATGAAATAGATATAAATATACAACGAAATCAAAGCCTATCATAAGGACCTATTAATAAGATGCCTACATCATGGCCTACCAACTTGGCTCTAATTTTAGATTTTTTATAACTAGCTCATTCAACTTATAGAGTAGATGATAGATGTGACAGTTGGTGGAACATTGAACAACAAGACTCTCAAGGCTACCTAGGACTAACTTAAGGAGATGGCCATGACCAACTATCAATGGAAATCAAGTAAAAGAAAACTTGTGAAAGCAATGGGGATTCATCAAGTAGATACCCTTTCCATTTGGAATTGGTCAATAAGAAAATTGATTATTTGAGTGCAATGAGCAAACTGATGTTTTGTGATTAGTGTAGGGGAAATCATGGTAGTTAGAATTGTTAGATGGGAAAAACTTTTATCAAATTAGAGGAAGTTAACTATATGGGCCCAATCTAAGGAATAATAACCCCTATAACAACACTTACAATTTGGGATGGAGGTAATATCGAAAATTTTTTTAGAGTAGTCAAGCTAATACGAGATAGCCCCCTATTAGATATCATCAATAACAAGAGAAGTAATTGAGGTTAAAGAAGATGATGGCCAAATTTATCTCCACATCTAAGGCTTATTTCTAGAGTTTGAAGACTTCTTAAAAAATTAAGAGTCTTTGATTCATATTCTGGAGAACTCGATCCGACAAATTGCTAAGTTAATTACCAAAAGATATTAAGAGAACTTATCGAGCAACATCAAGAAAACTCCTAGGGAGCAGGAAAATATAGTTATCTTGAGAAATGAAAGAGATATATCAATTAAGGAGGAGAGGAAGGAAAGTCAAGAGGAAGCCACTATGAAAAATAATGCTAAAATAAGGGAGAAATGAAAGAATAAGAAGAAGTAAAAGGATTGTTTATAGTAATACTAAACAAGAAGTGTTTAGCTATAGTAAAAAACAAGCTACCTCAAAAGCCTAAAGATCTAGGGAGCTTCTCTATCCGTTATACTATTAGTAGTTTGACACTTAATAAGACACTAGGAGATCTAGTAGATGGAATAAACCTGATGTCTTACAAGATTTTTTAAAAAATAAGTCAAATGGAACTAAAATCAACTAAGAGGGGAATACATGTGGCTAATAAGTCAATTAAATATCTGACATGATTGAATTATCTTATATTTTCTTATGTATTTTAATGTGATTTCAATCATATTCTTATGTTTAAATGCTTATTTTATGTTGATATTATATTTCCATACAGGTTTAATTAGTGAACACAAA
>JAOXYD010222154.1:0-18877 GCA_028565735.1 Pinacopodium congolense
ATCTTCAAGTCCATTTCCAGCACTCTTCTTCCATCAACTCAGTTTTCAACTACTTTGTAAACTCTAAGTAAGGGATTCATATTCATGCACTCCAAACCTTCACCAAGCTCTTAATAACTTGTTTTCACCAAACCTATCTTAACAAACACAAAAACTCTACAAACATATTAATAATTAAAAAAACACTTTGTCATAATCAAAATAAAGGTGGAACTAACCCTTGGTTCAACAAGTTCCATTTGCCAACATTTTATGTGGAGGCTTTCTCTTTCTTTGTTTCTTCTTCTATCTCATCTGAATTCTCTTGGTCCTCCTGTTCCTACTTAACCTGCTATCTTTCTTTAAGGAGAATAAATTTATAAGATTTAGACTTAGTGATAACTTTAGCTTGCTGTGAAGTGTCTAAATCTAATGCCCCTAATCCATCCACTAGAGTAAGTTAAACATCATTATTTGGCAATAAATCCTTACACAATTTAGTCATTAATTGTCTCATGCCAAGTACCTTGATATGATATGTAGTAGTATAGTGAAAATTCTAAATAATTTTTTAAAGTTAAATTATATTTAGTTTTGGTCTTAATGCACCATAACAAAAATAATTCAAATTTAGAAACCTTATTTTTGTCTTTGTATATATAAATAGATTGGCATATATATCTATGAATCAAAAGAAAACAAGGATCTCTAATTGCTAGTTTAGAAGCTATGGCACTATCAAACTCCTTAAGCCTAGTTAATTCATGTCAAAAAAAATTTACATCAAATTTAGAATTAGATTCACAAATCTTTTTGGGAATGTAAGCACATTATTAGTCCTAGCATAATCAATTTTTCTTATCTTTCCAAAAGCCCTAAATGTTAATTTCTTTGTTTTTAAAATTCTCTAGGTGTAGAGTAGTAAAAAATTCATGGCAAACTTCATAAACTAACCACTTATCTCTAAAAAAATCTAAAAGTCCCATGGGTTGCAATAATTTAATGATATCATCTCTAATTCCTAACACCTCTCACACACTTTCATCTATATATTTGGATTTAAAATTTTCTCTTTGTTTATCTTTTTTATTGTAGAAATGGAATGGTTCTCCAACTTGATCTTGTAAATTAGTTTGCTCTCCTTTTTGCCTATAACTTAAATCTCCATTTTCTAGCTTCTTTCTTTTGTATTTGAAGCTTATTACTTTTCTTTTTGGAGCCATGATAGCACGCTTGGGGTAGTGTGTATTGGAAATTTGTAGAGTATTAGATGAGGTATGAGGGAAAAAAAAAGGATGTTAATTTGGTGGAGGAAGAAGGGTTAGGGTTTAAGAGTTTGAGTGGAAGAAGGAGAAGAAAGTATGAAAGAGTTTGAGTTTGGAAGGCGTTTGTTTTTAATATTTAGAATATAAAAAAGAAAATAAGTTAAAAATAAAGAAAAAAAGTGAGGTGTGAAGACTAAAAGAAATTATGGAAATTAAGTTCAAAAAACATTATTTTATTATTGTATTTTTTATTATTTTCATTTAATTTTTATTGTTGATGTCAATAAGTAGGGCCTATTGACATCAGCAGCTCACATTCATGCCTTGTGAGACTTTTGCCTTGCGAGGTAAAGCCTCGTGGGCAAAAGGTGGATTTATTTTTAATTTTTTAAAATTTAAACCAACCTTAATAATAACTATTAAAATAAAACATATCTAAATTTAGCAACAAATAAAATAAAATACAATAAAATAATTTGATAAAGAAAATATCATAAAAATAAAATATAAAGGAGATAAGAAATTAGATCACCTCCCAATAAGCATTAAATTTAATGTCTATAGCTAGATAATTCTCACTAACAATCTTTAAGTGTTGAATAAAATAGATTGAAACCTTGCAACATGTCTGCCTTTAAAGTAGTGCCCCAATCTTTGGCCATTTACTATAAAGGATCTCTGGTTAGCTCTTATGATTTCTATACCATCATTTGAGAGTAACTCGGAGATGGTGAAAGGTTTGGACCATCTTGACTTTAGTTTACCTGGAAAAAATTTAAACTTCAAGTTAAATATTAAACTTTTTAACCTAGTTTAAACTATCTCCACATAATATGTTTGTCATCCAATGCCTTCATTCTCTCCTTATATATTTGTGCATTTTTCAAAGGAATCTTGCCTAATCTTGTCAAGCTTATTAATATCCAAAATGTGCTTTTCCCCAACAATCATCATATCGAAATTTAATGTATATGTACAATGTTGTAATTCCATTAGAAGATGACATGACTTTCCAAAAACTTACTTGTATAAAGACATTCCTAATGATGTTATATGAGCAGTCTTATATGTGCACAAAACATCAACCAATTTCATTGCCCAATTCTTTCTTGTCAAATTCATCGTCTTTTTTAAAATTAATTTAATTTCCTTATTTGATATTTCATCTTGCCCACTCATATAAGGATGATAGATGGTGCCTATCTTATGATCATATTTGTTCGAGTGAGATTTACATTGTGCATTTTGAAAATGAACTCCATTATCACTAATAATAGCATAAGGAACACCAAAACGAGTAAAAATAAATTTCTTAACAAGTCTTACTATACTACTCACTTTGTTGTTAGGCATTGCCATTGCTTCCATCCAATTACAAACATAATCAATCGTTACTAAAATATAGATATTACCATATGATGGTGGAAAGGGTTTCATGAAGTTAAGACCCTATGCATCAAAAAGTTATACCTCTATAATTGATTGTTGATGCATTTCATTACACTTACTAAGGCTATACATTCTTTAGCATCTATCACAAGTCATAACAAAACTTCTTGCATCCTTAAATAAGATTGGCCAATAAAATCCACTTTGTAGTGCTTCTACGATGGTTTTATCAACTCTATGATGCCCATCATATGGAGAAGAATGGCAATGTTGAAGGACATGAACCATTTCCTTTTTAAGATGCATCTCCTCACTACTCCATCAACACATCTCCTGAATAACAATAGATCATCTCATAAATAGAATTTTACCTCATGTAAAAACCTCTTCTTTTAATGATGGTTAAGCTCTAAAGGTAATAAATTTACCACTAAATAATTAATTATGTCCACAAACAAAGGTGTGGCAAATTCGTAAGCTACTTATAATTATTCATCTAAGAGCTCATCATTGAAAGGCTCATTATCCACAGGTATTTTGTGTTGTAACCTTAAAAGATTATCTATAACATGGTTCTCTGACCCCTTCTTATCTCTAATATCAAAATTGAACTCATGTAAAAGAATAAACCAACGAATAAGCCTAGGTTTATCATCTTTTTTAGAGAGTAAATATTTAATTATTGAGTGGTCAATGTACACAATCGTCTTAGAGCCTATTAAAAAAGCACAAAATTTTTCAAAAGAGAATAAAATAACCAATAATTCCTTTTCAGCTATAGTATAATTAATTTAAACATTGTCTAAAATTTTACTTGTATAATATATCACCTATAATCTCTTATCTGTTCTTTGCTCTAAAATTGTACCTATTTTATAATCACTAGCATCACACATCATCTTGAAAGGTAAACTTCAATCTAGAGTAGTAATAATAAGAGTTAAAATTAAAGGTTGTTTAAGCTTGTTACAAGCTTCACCACGTTCATTATTAAAATTAAAAGGAGTACCTTTATTAAGTAAAGAGCACAACGATTTAGCGATCTCAGAAAAATCTTTAATAAACTGCCTATAAAAACTATCATAACCCAAGAAAGCTCCCAAGATCTTTCACATTAGTAAGAATAAGTATTTTTTTTCTATCACCTTAGTCTTTTTTCAGTCTACCTCAATCCATTTTTTTGAGATTTTATGGCCTAGAACTATTCCTTTCTTTATCATAAAATGGATTTTTTCTTAATTAAGCATAAGAATGGTTTCCTTACATCTCCGTAGTTCCCTTTATAAATTAGATGAGCAAACATCAAAAGAGGAATAAAAAATATAAATTTTATCTATAGAAATCTTAATGATTTCCTCTATTATATAAAAAATATAAACATCATACAATGCTGAAAAGTAATAAGAGTGTTGCAAAAAACAAATGGAATATAATAATAATAAAAAATATTATAAGGGCATGTAAAAGTAGTTTTCTCTTGATCTTCACGAGCTATAGGAATCTGCATATACACTAATTAGCCACCTAAAAAATAATAGTATGCATAACTTGCCAATCTCTTAAGCATTTGATCAATAAATGACAAGGGAAAACAAACTTTGCGTGTTGTAACATTCAACTTTCTATAATCAATACATACTTGCCAACTAGTGACATTTCTTTTAGGGATAAACTTATTTTTCTTATTTTTCATTACAATTATTCCTCTTTTATTTAGAATCACCTACATAAGACTTAACCAAGAACTATCAGAAATAAGATAAATGTTTCCTACTCTAAGTAATTTCAATACTTCATCTTGCACATCATTTTTCACGTTGGGGTTGAGTCATATTTGAGGTTGTACGCATAATCAAAATTTTATGCATACATATAAATGGAATGTTCCCTTTGATGTCTAAAATAAACCATGCTATCACCATTACATGTTTTCTCAACTCCCTTAACAGCTTCTCTTCCTCTGTAATACTCAATAAGGAAGAAATAATAACAGTATATGTATCATTCGCACCTAAAAATACATATTTAAGAGGAGATGGTAATTGTTTAAGTTTAAGATGAGGTGGCTTTTTATTATAGTGTTTATGTTGTAGCTTTTTTTTCTCTAAATCTTCAATTTTGACACTATGTCCAATTGTCTTAAAACCTTCACCCTCTAATCTTAAGGCATACTCAATTATCTCAATATTCCCATCTTTCTCATTCAAACAAAGTGCTAGACATGCCTCTACTGGTTCTTTGTATAATTCTTTAATGAAAGTTTCCTTCATTAAAGTGTTAATCGTATCAATACTAAAGCACGTATCACCTAAAAATGGTTTTCTTAAGGATTTAAGAATATTGAATTCTTACTTTTCATTGCCCACCCTAAAAGTTAACTTGCCCATAGGTATATCTATCAATACACCACTTGAAGCTAAAAAAGGTTTTCTTAAAATAACAGACACATCTAATTCATCTTTGACATCCAAAACCAGAAAATCAACAGACAAAATAAGTTTTCCTACCTTAACTAAAACATCTTCCACAATACCTAAAGGGTATGTGATAGACCTATAAGCTAATTGCAATGAAGCCATAATAGGTTTTAACTCAGTATTGACTAATATATTAAAGTTAAAGGAATTAAATTAATAATAACACCCAAATCATATAAACATTTACCAATGTTAATATACCAATAGAACAAGAACTCTTTGGGTCCTTAAGTTTTAGAGGTAACTTTCTTTGTAAGATAACACTACACGCCTCAGTCGAGGTAATGATAGCATATTCCTTTAACTTACTTTTATTTTAAAAAATTCCTTTAAAATTTTGAAATATGATGGAATCTAAGTAAGAGCTTCGACAAATGGAATAGTAATTTAAATCTTCATAAAAATATCATGGAATTTCTGAAACTTGTTATTATCACTCCTCTTCCTTAAGGCCTTGTGGATATGGAATTAGGGAAACAAAAGGCTTAACTAAACTTTGAGTGACTTTCTCTAGCTCCTTTTCGTCCTTCTATTACTCCTTTAATTGCTATTGTTCCTAAACTTCCTTAACATTCACCCTTCCAGTCTTCTTCTATACTTTCTACTCTATATTCGTACTTGGTATTTTTCTACCACTTGTAAATCTAATAAACCTACCTCCCTCCTTAGGATTCACTTTTGTATTGCTAGGAAATCTTCTCATATCTCTTTCAATAACTATTTTAGCTTGACCAAACTGTACCTCTAAGTTATGCATATAAGCCTTATTGGATTGAATTAATTCATCCATCTTCCTCATATATTGTATATTTCTCTTTAAGTGAAGGTTTTTTTCTCTTATTATAAGTGTTGTTGTTAAATTGGAGCTTGAAATTGAAGTTTTAGTTGTTGGAATCTCGGTGGTTCGATAGGTTTAGCTACATCTTGATTTTTCCATGAAAAGTTGAGATAATTTATCTAATCGAGATTATAGGTATTGGAATATGGTTCATTGTGTTGTTTCTTGTTTCCAAGAAATACCAATATAACTGACTTCCTCTTGAATGGGCATCATCAAACCTAAATTCATATAGATAGTAGAATTATGTCCATATAACCTATAAATGGAACATACCTCTAATTGAAATATTTCATGGAAAGTTGAACGGGATTTATTAAGTTTATAACCTATAATGTCAAGTCAGTTTGAGCATTGACTTCATAAACACTAGTTCTGTTACCTCTTACATCTTTTTTTTGAGAATTCATTACTAAATTCTTAAAAATCTCTCTGAGTTCTTCATATGTCTTATCACTAATATAACCACTTGTAGCTGTATCTACCAAAGTTCGGCATTATTCACTTAAAACTTCATAAAAGAACTGAATAATTAAATGCTTAGGAAACTGATGATGAAGACATTAAGATAAAAGTAATTTAAATCTTTCCTATGTTTCATGAAAAGATTCTCCATCCTTTTGAGCAAAGTTAAAAATCTTATTTCGCAAATCCGAAGTCTTTTGAGGTGAAAAATACTTTCTCATAAATGCAATATAAATATCATCCCAAGTAGGTAAAGATGTTTTAGGTAAATAGAGTAACCAAGTTCCAACATCACCTTTCATGTAATAAGGAAAACATTATTCTCTAACCCACTTTCAGGTAAACCATTTAAAGGTAAAGTTTATATCGTAATAAATGCGAGTGGATCTTCTGACTTTAATCTATTAAAATGAGGCAACATAGTTAAGTGGATTGTCTTTAACTCATAGTTCCTTGTAGCATCGCTTAATTGAATACATGATGGATTGGCGATACCACTAGTCTTTGGATACCTCTTAAACGTATAAAAATAGGTTGGTTTGCTACCACTATAGTTAGTTCATTCAAATTAATTAATCTATTATTATTGTGTTTTTCAATCATCCTTTTTCTTGATTACTTTTACAAGTCTTTTCAATTTATGGATCATAAAGAAGAACTTTATATGTAGTAGAATCCTTAGAATTTCTTACGTGCATGAACTACTTGCAAAATAAGAGGAAAAGTTAAGCTAAGCTAAAAATATAAATCAACAAATAACAATAAAACTTGATAGCTAGCTAATAACTAGATATGCAAGTATATATGGCCAATTGTAATACGAGCGACGTCAATCCTACAAGGATAAGGTTTTGTTATTATTAAGTTAATTTTGTCACTGGACAAACAATTAAAGAAAAAAATGGAATTAAAGGATAAAATGAACCTAATTAAGGTGATGTAATTAATAAAGAAATCAATTAAACATAACACTAGAGCTTGGAGTGCACCTAACTAAAGTCACCGTTTGATATTAATATTAGTTTCTAATTTCTTTAATGTAGTTGGTCCAATATTACCCTAGAACTTTTTCAAGTCACTAGGTTATACCTAACTAAGAATTAGCTGATTCTCAAGGATTAATAATTTAATTAGATCTTGTAAACATCAATCTACCCACAATAATTAAACTAATATATCTCTTTACCACTTTAATTATGTTTACTTTCCTAGATCAAGGATTATAATTCTCCTTTTAGTCCTTCATATAAATCCCAATAAGAAAATTATATGGTGGCCAAGCATATAATTGACAATAAACATGAGGAAACTAAATTTAAAAAGATAATTAAACATTTAATTCATCAACAAAACTAATGTCTATAGTCAAAGGTCTCCTTCAATTAATTTATATCCCTAACTCCAGTTAAAGATTTAATTACTCATATAAAAAGTAAAAATAAATAGTAAAAGAAATCCTAAACATAAATAATAAGAAAAGAAAAGAGAAGACTCTTGGGTTCTTCACTTAAGATCCTCATTCAAGCTTTTTCTTTTGTTCTTCATCTTTCTCTCTCTAAATAAATGTAAAACTAGTCTAATTAATTTTTATCTCTCCTCTTAATGTCTTAGTCTCTTTATTCTCTTGATCTTCATTAAATTCATCTTATTTAAAAGGGTTTTAGTTATAGTATAAGTCTTCAAGTTAATCTTCTAATGTCCTTCTTACACACAACTCTTTTTTTTAAAGATTTCTTAAGTCTCTTAAATTTCTGAAAATAATAAATAAAAACCAATAAATTATAAATTTTCTACAAATTAAGATAATGATAATAATCTACTAAATGATTGCTTTCTTTATTGCTCATAATTTAATTATTTTTACTTTTTCAAAAAAAATCTAGTAAAAATAAATAAAATAACAACTAAAATTATTAAAACTATATCTAGATCATAAAAAATCAATGCTCAATCTATATGTAAAAACACCTATATCACTTTACATATTTACATATAAATTCTAATAATTCTCTAACTTCTTGTCTTGCTACTAGACCATTATAAAATTGTTAAATAGTGAAACATAAAAAATTGTTTTGGAATGTTTCACCATCAATGATAGATTCACGGCGTTGACGTTAATGTTGCTTCGACTTCTCTTATTGTGAGAAAATTAACATTTTATTTGAAGGATACTTGAAATATTTATGTAATACATACCAAATGCATCAAATTTTTAATGGAAATATGCTAGAAACTTTTTATGAGGCTAAAAAAGCAAATAAAAGACTATTAAAGGTGGAATTAAGTCTTCTGATGGAATATGTGTTATTTGAGAATTGTATAGTTTTAGGTTTTATTTAAGTCGTTGATGCTGCTTTCTTGTATATATGTAGAGACTGTGGTTTTGCTTACTAACTTTGGTGCTAATTTATAATAGTTGCTACTATAAGACACTCTTGACGATGTTTTTCTAAGTTGCTATCGTATATAAAGGTCATTTGGAGTAGGGATCTATCATTTGGTTAATGGGCTTGCAATAATCCTTAATGAGTTATCCTATATCATCCATGAACTTATATGAACTAAAATAAAGAGGATATAAGGTGAAATTTTACTTAATTTTCTATCTATTTCATAATGAATTGACTGTGAACTATATGAACAAGTTCCTAAATTACTTGAACAAGCGATCTAATAACAAATACAATATCCTATCTAGTAGAAACATAAACATTCATCAAGTTATCCACTATACTAGAATATGAAATATTATTCATGACATTTCTCTCGATCTCATTCTTTGGACACTACACTAAATATATTTTTTTCTCCATAATATATTAGTGTCGCACAAGGTTTAAAATTTTTCATATTAAACCTTTACAATGCTTGTTTAACGTATGCATTTTAAGGAAAAAAAACCCAATGAGTTTCAATATCTCTCTAAGTGAATTTGAATACCAAAGACGAAAGATGCTTCACCGAGATCCTTTATATCAAAATGTTTGAATAATGATTTTTTAACCTCGTTCAACATGATGAATTTATTTGATGAAACAATACATCATCTACATATAAAAAAAGAAAAATGGCATTACTCCCCCTAATCATGTAAAATAGATATCTTTTAACTTTATTTTCTATGAAGCAAAGTGAGGTAATCACCTTATTAAACTTCAGGTAACACTATAAAAAAACTTGTTTCAATCCATATATTAGTTTCCTCAATTTATAAATTAAATGACTTTTTCCATCTTTCTAAAACCCTCTATGTTGCTCCATATAGACCTCCTTGTAAAGTTTTACATTTAAAAAATTTGTTTTAACATCCATCTGATGTAGTCCATGAGTTACTAATGCTACAATCACTTTAAATGCATCCATAGAGGACACAGAAGAAAAAGTGACTATTCCCCTCTCTCTAAGTAAAACCCTTAGTAACCAACTTACTCTTAAACTCTTTAATTTTACCTTGGAAGTCCCTATTGGTCTTATAAACCCATTGGCAGTTAATAGGCTTATAGCTATAAGATAAATCAATAAGTTCCCATACTTGATTATGCTTTATTGGCTACATCTCATCCCTCGTTGCATCCAATCATAAATCTGTATGAAGACCAGAAACAATTTTTGTAACAATAATTAAATCTACCATATAACTGATGTCATAGTCACTCTCTCCCAAATAAATAATCTAATTAGGTGAAATATTAGGTTTCCTCACTCTTATAGATCTCCTCAACAAAACCTGTTCAACTTGCTTCTATGCCACAAGGACCTCATCACGTATCTGTATTTGTTCCTAGTCTTATCCTAAAATGGCACTAGATCCGGCATTGGCTAATTCAAACTGAATGGATGTTGGATGAGAAATTGTAATAGGTTAAACACTACCTAAATTTGAAATATGAGATTGAAATACCTCATTAGATATATCATGTTTAAGAAATATAGCTGTCTCTCTTTACAATTAAATCTTTAAAGTGTTTTAAAAATCATATAAAATAGTAATGAGTGGAACGTTAATCTAATTTACTCTCATAAAGATTATATAATCTTACTCCAGTGAGGTTGACCTAAACATGGAGATATGTGAGAGAGAAGGTTTTCACTCTTTCTAAAGCTTAAATGGTGTCTTAAAAATAGATTTACTTGAAACTCGGTTCAAATATATAACTCTGTCTTTATAGTTTCATCCAAAAGATAATCTGAAAAGTTAATCTTACACAACATTCTCCTCATCATTTCTTATAAGGTGCAATTCTACCTTGTAGTCATAGTAATTTGTTTAAGACCACCTGCCATAGCAAATTAAGCCATTGTTATACAATTGTCTAAAAATTTGAAAAATAAAACTTTTTCTTGTCTTAAAACCCATTTCTACCATAATACCTAGATCCACGATCATACTTAACAATTTTTATTGATTTCATTAGTTGGTTCTTAACTTCAATCTTAAAAATCTTAAATTTATCAAGATTTCAAATTTTCTTTAATCAATAACAAATATCCATATAAAAAATCTTCAATAAACACATAAATATATTAATCTAAAAATAAATGGTGAAAAAGGATCACATATATCAATATAAATAATATCTAATAAACTAGAATTGTGAGTAATTTTTATTATTTATCTTAATTATTATATTTCTATAATAATCAATATGTCTCTAAATCTGTAAAATCAAGAATTGAAAGAATGTTTTTCTTTATAAATCAGTCAATTCTTGCTTTAGAGATGTGGTACAAACATCTATGTCACAATATTTATGATTTATCCTTTATGAGAGGTTGTTTGGCAATGAGTTTATTGACAACATATGAAAAAGTATAGAAATCATTAAGAGTCAAAACACATTCTGAATTAACCATATGACAAAAGGCAGTGTTAATATAATTTACATTGTATGATAAATTTACACAATTGTATCAATCACAAAACTATAATCTTCTTTGCTCAAAATAGAAACAAAAACCAGATTCCATCTAAATAATGGTATATAGAATATTATACGAAACAATCTCAAAACTAGTATCCAAATTTAGGCACGTAACTCCTATATTTCTTCATCATCAATAATCAATTTTAACTCATATTTATTTCAATATCTCCTGAATATAAACCCCTGCATGGTGGAGGCAACATGAGTAGAAGCTCTGCCATCTAGCCACAAATAACTAAATCTAGTTATGACAACATTGTAATCACAAATAACATAAGCCAAACAATTACCTAATTATTCCCATTTGTCTTTTTATTATTTTTAATTTTATGCAGTCCTATTTTTATGACATTTCTTGTTATTAAAAAAAAAATTCATACCCTTTAAAACATCCTTAGGCAATCCTCACTCTACTAGTTTGATTAACATCTCTAGATGGAGGACGTTAAAGAGACTTATCTTTGAATTTGATGAATTTGGCTTTACGTTTAGGTTTGGTTGGATTAGAGGTTGTCTGAGAAGTGTTTTTAAGTTTCTCTTTTTTGGCCACATAATGGGGAATTGAGGAATTGATGCTCCAAATCTTAAGTGTTTAATTAGTAACAAGGAAACTAAACTCAGAAAGAAAGGTGTTAAAGCATGGTACGCAAAGCAAGAATCAAAGATCACCAATTTTTTAGAACACAATACTTTTATTTTTAGTTTCATTTTAAGAATTTACTCATTCTTTAACATCCCATTTTCCCTTATGTATCATATCAAGTTTTTTTATACCTCTAACTATATTTTAAATTCATTCTTCCTATTAACAATTAATTTCAAACTCATATTTGTTCATAAAATTTGAGATCATACTCGTTGTTATCTAAACTAACCATAATAGTTAATTTTGGATTACCTAATCCTAAAGAGCCTTCAACCTTATGTTGAAAACCTCACCCTTTGTTATTTCTCATTTTGAGTCACTTCCATCTAAAAGTTCCTTTAAAGCCTTTTTCTTAATTCTTTTTGTTTCCATTTTCATTTTTATAAATGACTATAAGACCTCTTTTTTTTTTTTTTGTACTTCGTGGATTTACATAAGTTGATGATTTAGATACTTTCTTACTATAAGTTCAATGATTATAAAATTTTCTTTTATGCTTGACATTTTATGATTAAGTGTTCATAATTTATAAGTTATGGTCATAACATTTAGAAGATAAATGTGAATTGATTGGTTACTAAAAGAAAGGTGAAAATGTTGATTTATCAATAGGGCAGTCAATTAGTTCAACAAATTGGAGTATTATGTCAAGCTATGGCATTCTTTCAAAACTTTTGGACCATATTGATTGAAGCAACACCTTAATAATCAGTTTTAGAAAAGGGTTTCATAAAAAAAACTTGGCGAATTTGTAAAATAACAATGAAAGGAAATGAAATAAGTTAACAAAAAGTAAGATAAAGATGGTTCTAAATGGAAGAAAAAGAGAATTAAAGGTACAATTGCAATTGTAAACAAGAATCATATGGAGAATGATAAGAATTCTCAATATGAGTAGAATCATATGTACACTTACACGAGTAACACTAGCATACGTCAAATTAGTATTTCTTTTTAGATTGTGGATTTCATAAATAAGTGTTTTTATTAGTTATTTATGTGATTTCCTATTTTTACTTGTTTAAATCACTACAGCAAAAAGAGCTTTAAGCAATAGTTTGAAGAACGATTGCTAAAAATTAATATATTGTAACATTTTTTAAAGTATTGCCTCTAATAGCATTAAAAAGCAACGATAATAATAATTCGTTGCCATATGTTGAGAAAGGCAACAAAATTAAACAATTGTTGCATTCCAATTCTAAGTGTGCAATAATTGAAATTGTTGCTATTTAAATCAACTTTAAGCAAGTGTTACTTTTTTATATGGTCAAATTATTTTAAATATTTAGAAACTTATATGAAATTATTTTTTTCTTTTAAATTCTCTCATACTTTATTTTAAATTTGTATAAATTATTTTTATGAAATTTTAAATAAAAAATTGAATATTTTGAAATATTTATAAATTTATAAATTTAATTTAATTTAAAGAATATTTTAAATAAGAAAAATTGTTGAAATCAAACAAAATTGATTGCTGCTCTTTTAATGGTTTAATTAATTTCAATATTTAGAAAATTACATGGAATTATTTTAGAGAACATGTTAAATAAAAAAAAATGCTCAAATCAAACAAAATTTATTAATTTTTAAAATTTAATATATAAAATAAGAAAAAAAAATGCTTGTAATTTTTAAAACATCATGAAATGCTTGTTATTTCATCCATATTAGTGGACACACATAATCAAAAAATAGAAGAACACTAGAACGAAACCTTTCAAATGAAGATACAGAGAAATTCTCAAAAGAACTTCTGGACAAATTTAGGATCTGAAACAAGAACTCCGGTGACGACGAGAAGGGGAGGGTAGTGACAGCCACGACAGACTGCAAACCACCATCAGTGAGAGACGAAATGGTGCTGACAGAAAGCGGCAATCAACAGTAGAGACGCTTGAATGAAAACTCCAACCAGCAACAGCAAAATGGAATTGATGGCGGTGATGCTGAACTAAGCATATTTGGGTGACGCTTCGGCAAAGAAACGGGACGAAGATGGTATATGTGTCAGTTGTCACTCTTGAAACGGAGATTGTAAGATTGAGGATGGAGATGGAGACTACAAATACAGATCTCCAACCAAAACTGCAAGATTCAACAGTCAAGCAGATAGTTAAAAGGACGAAACATGGAGTAAGGAGAATGTAACAACAAAAAGTCAGTAAGGCTTTGAGAAGCCAAAATCCAATTGGCTGGGGGTGAGAACAAAACTCTACTGCACTCTATATGTTTGACGAAATGGCTCTGATACCATGACAGATTTTTGAAGAAAGGTAATCTCTGTTTTTAATCATCATTAACTGAGCTTTACAGGTCTATTTATACATGAGTATGTTTGATACAGATAGAAGCAAATAATACATGAGTTTCTTTGAATTTGAATTTGGGATGAAATCTTCTTTATCTTGATAGCATTGAGCCATGAATTGTCTTTCAAATGCTTTTCAGTTTTTTTTATCTTGGTCGAATTAGATATTTAACCCATCTGTTGGAAGATTTTGTGAGTTGCTTGCCTTATTATAAGCATTAAGGTACTGTACCTGCTTAAGTCTTCTGTTTTGACATTGTAGGTATACATGTTTAGGGTTGAAGGGATTGAATTTCGGTTTTTACCTAATCCAGTTCAAATAAAGAATGAACTAGAAGTTAGTCTCCACAATTTAATTTTCAAACATGTTGAAGATGATTTTGCCCTTAGAAGCAGATGCATGGATAGAAATCTTATAGTCTACTAAATTTTGGTTTGAGGAATTCAAGAAAGTATACTAGATCGCTTCGTTGCTACTGAAATGAGTAGAGCACTTTGGTGGGCTCAGACTATATTTTTATTTATAGTTGGTCTCCCATAAACTTCAATGAAACTTATCAAGCTTAATTTGATTGAAGAAGTAGCACATTACTTTTCTTTTGTAAGCTCGCATTGAAGAAGTACAAAAAGAGAATGATAGTCAGAAGCTCGAAGAAGTTATGACTGATATGAGTGGTAAGAACTGGATGAAATAAATTATTTGGAAGAGATGTAAAATCATCTACCATGAATGAAAATAATAGGCAAGTGAGGACTTTGATAAAGTTCCTAATGAGTATCTACAATCCATTAAGATTTCCTTGGAAGAAGAGATATATCAGAAAGTAAAAGTTGAAAAAGAGAGAATGAGAAAGGAATGTATTTTGGATATGGTATACATTAATGAATGTATGGCTACTATTGATACTATATTTTATTATTTTTAATCAATATTAATGTATGTATAATTATTACCTACTTAATAACAGAGGCTTATTTTTACATTAACTTGTCGTTGCTAAAGAAAGGATATGTTGTTACTTTTGTTATTATATATCATTGCCTAAAAAAAATTAATTCTTTGTCTTATAAAGATTCAAATTGCTACCATATTCATCGATCATTATTGTTATATGTTGAAACTATTATGTTACTTTAGACATAACTTAAAGTAACATTTTTTTATTTCGTTTCCTAATAAAAAAATTGTGTTGTTTTATATCTATAGCAGCGCCATTTTATTTATCGACATTAATTTTATTGCCTTAATGAAAAGGCAACAATAATTGCAGCTCTAGCTACGATTTTGCCTGTTGTCTAAAGCTTCTTTTGTTATAGTGAATATGTGGATTAATGAAAAACTATAGAAATTCTATGCAAGGTTACATTAATCAAGGTTTGAATAAATTGTTGGATTTTAGGGCTTATTCGTAAGAGTTTTAGTATGGATTTGTATGATGTGTCATATAATCAAATTTTAATTATGGCATGTGATTAGGATGTGCTGAAGACAACATTGTTGCATTAAGTTTTGGATGTAGTTGCATATTATAGTGCTAGCTTCATGCTTAAAAAGTTATGATTAATGGATGTACAATTATGGTGTAACTTAATGTCCTTAAAAGAGGTAAAGTGATTTGTATGATTAAGGTAAGGCTTGTGATGGTTAGCCAAGGGCTATTACCTGAAGTTAGGTTGGAAAAGTTGTATAAGATAAGTATGCTGAGTTAAATTGGGCTAGGTATTAATCATTTGCTAAAGAAAACATCTAACACTCAATTTAGTAGATATTACTCCTTTAGGGGAGCGAAGACAAATATTTTATGTCTATCCTGAATGAATATAAGGTATGTTATGATTGTTTTGCTACTAATGAGTACTATATATGATTTTGGTATGGACTGCACTACATGGTCATCCAACCATAGCCATTTATGGTCATCTCCATATAAGACAAGAAATATAATAACAAAATGACTAAAATATCTCTTATTTTATTCAAAGGGTGGCCATGGATTATCATAAGTAGATGGCTATGTAGTTTTCTCCTTTAGGTATTTGCATGTGCCCCTTGCATACTATCTTATTAATAAGGTAATGATGGTGTACTGCCATCTAAATACAGGTTATATGATTTTTTTTGGGTATAATAGTAGTGTGGGCATTCAAGTTAATTTTATTATTTTATTCATGTATGGTACCCTATTTTAGTTGTTATCTTTTTTGTGTGTGGGGGGGGGGGGGGGGGTAAAACCAATAATTTACCATTAAAGAAGATAAGGAGCTATACAAAAGAGAAAAAACTCTGGATTAGCTAACAAAGGACAACTTGCACTAAACATCTAAGGAGGCAAAAATCATAGTGCATCAGAAAAAAAAGGATATGCACTATCTGTACAAACAAGTCTCAATCAAAAGACTACAAACTAATAGTAAAAACCTCCTCTAAAAGAGGTTAATACCTTCAAGCATCAGATAAAAAGGATGTTTTATCTATACAAATTAGCCTCGACTAAAGAACAAAGGGAAGTTTGAGTAGGAGGAGCATAAAAGTTGCTCTTATCTACTTTCCTACTTGGAAGCTGGGTCACTATTGATTTTATAAAGAGGGCCTTGGATAGGTTCGTTTGATCCCTTCTTCTTCCTCCATCGTTGTTGTTTCAACCTCTCATATTCCAATTATTATCTTAAAAGGAACCTAATAAGAAACATTGGGATCTAGTTGGGATGTGAGCAGCATCCAAATTTGGACATTAAAGTCATAAATTTGACTGATACTCTTTTTAGATGTTTATCTTGAGATTGAAATCTTATGTTCAGTAATTGATAAAGTATTTCAAGTAAAATTAATGTTAAAAGGTCAATGATAAGGTTTATTTCTTTATTTTATTCGAAAGCATATTGTATTATAACTAATTTGTATAAGTTGTAGCCTAGTGGTGGGGAAAACGAATTAAGGCTTTGCCCTTAGGTGGTAATATGTTATAGGCCCATATATGTTCAAGTTGAATATAAAACATGAAAATTAGATGATATCAAAGCTTAAGATACGGGTATCATTGTGGGATATGGTTAAGTCATTTTTGGTTAGTTAGTAAGATTACAGTCTTACCTTTAAAGTCATGTGCTATTTTATAAGATGTCTAGCTTAGATGAAAGGGGAACCATCAATCTTACGACTAGATGATGATGGTATTAAACATTGCATGGTAAGCTAACAGTCATCATTGTTAAAGTTTATGTAGCCTCTATTTAGAGCATTAGTGAAACAATTATCAAAGTTTTATAAGTTAGCATGCTCCTTTGATAGGTCTTCATTAGACCAACTGGAGATCAAGAATGCATTTTTGGGCCATAGAAGACAAAAGCAATATCTCATTTATTATCTACTTATTCAAGGGTGTAAAAAGTGACTGGTGAGAGAAGAGTGGTTAATTCTAGCTCTTGTGCCCTGGAAGAGATTTAAAGAGGCATTATAAAAAAAGTACTTCCTAACATCTATAAGGCAAAGGATGGTGTTTGATTTTCACCAATTGGAGCAAGGGTTAAGGAATGTTAAGGATTGTGAGAAAGAGTTTGATTGACTAATGAGATTTACACCTCCTTCCTTTAAGGAGGATAAGGAGTTGTAAAAAGAGTAATTCATCTAAAGGTTGAATTTTAGGTTAAAGAATATGATGAGATTCTTTGAGTCGACTAGATATAATGTAGTGTTGAGTATGGATAGGCTTATAAAAGAGAGGCAAGATGGTGATACAGGACACCTTAAATAAGAAGAAGAATATTATTATAGCAACAAGGGACTTCTTAGCAATTATACTAGTGCTACCCTTCATAACAAAGGATGATAGATTATGCTTTTTTAAGGTAAGACTAGTGATGATGGAGTACATGAAAAATTTAAAGGCACATTTTTCAATTGTAGGTTCAAAGTCATAAGGTGATAAGGTACAATTTGAGGAGGGTTTAGAATGGAATATATGTTACATGTAGGGAGAAAGGTCATATTGAGGCGACATGCCCTTGTATGGTAACCAACATCTTTTGAAGTGCCTATTGGACCAATAGTTTCTTTTGGAACTCGTATTAGTCCTTCGAATGGTGGGAATTAAGTTACAGTACTAGCAAATAATTATAAAGAGACTTAGAAGTCTATAACTCAAGGTATAGTCTTTGCCTAAAATAGGAGGAAGCCTAAACATTGGAAATTGTGCTCATAGCTAAATAAAGTTTTAAATAAGAAACTTACTTTAATGGGGAAGGATGTGACACTCCAAAATTATTGACTTTATTATTTCTACAGGTTGATTGATATTTTGGAGTTCATGTTCAATGATTATAAATTATTATTGTACTTGATTATTGACGATTAAATAGTTTTCAATTAATAATTTGTGATTATAAAAGTAAGAAGAATTATAATTGACTAGTTAATGAAAGAAAGGTGAAAACCGTTAATTTATTGTCATGTTAGTTAACTAAGTCAATCTGATGGGGTGTTTGGTTGACCTAAACACGTGAATTAGTGGCCAAACATTGAATAGAGAGTTTATATTATCTTTTTCAGACATATAAGCTAAATATGCATTACCATTAG
>JAOXYD010222186.1:0-18875 GCA_028565735.1 Pinacopodium congolense
CTATTAAATTTAGAGAGCTTGTTTTAGGTTATAGATGGGAATAGGGGCATTTCTAGAGTTTGTTAGATTTGTCTAATTTAGAGGAATTGAGGGATTGGGAGTTTATTCGAACCTATAGGCTAACACCGTGACTATAGTACCTCTTATTTAGATTCAAGGATCAATGATCATCCCGAAATCCTAAAAGATATCTCCAACCCACTTCTTTACTATTGTTATCAGTCTTGTCTAAATTTTGTTTCATGCTTGTCTCTTTGTTTGTGTTTATTGCATCTTAGCTCATTTTGCTTTCATCTCTTTAGGGTGTTTTTCTTTTCTCTTTCTTGCAACATTACAAATAGCATTTGCATCTTGATTCTCTGTGGTTCGACCCTAGCTCACCATTACTATGTAGTTTGGTTAGTTAGGAATTTATTATTTAATAACTTGTGACGAGTTCATCAAATTTGGAATTTATTATTTGATAGCTTGCGACGAATTCATCAAATTTATGGTGAAACTAAAGGTATGGGACCTTTGGTTAGTTGATTAAGTATCCTAATAAATTTAACTAACCTATTGCTACTTTCGGGAATTGCTATGGACTATTACATATCACACGTTCAACCCTAGATTTTGTATTAGAAAGTCCCCTAAAGGGTGATCAAGTGTAGAGATAACTCCGAATTCATGACAATTAATCTAAGTCCTAAACCAACCTAGACAAACAAGCACTAAATTAAGCATACATTAACTCCATTTTGACAATTTTCATCCCTTCATCCTTTTAATATCTCCAAATCCCTAAGAAGATTAGCCACACATGATTAAGCTATCTAAAGCAAAGATTAAACAAGCATAATGCATACTTAACTAAATAAATGAAAAGCTGGAAAATTTAGAACAGTTAATGAAAAACACAATTGAATACTTAAACTAACACAAACTTAAATTAACTAAGACATTAATTAATTAAATAAAATCCAATTCAACAAAGTTCAAATTAATATTCTAACAAAAAATTCTAGCACTTATTACTTGAACAAAAACTAAAATTACTTAAATTAAGACCTAAAAACAAGCATAAATTTTTAGGTACCAAGCATCAATGAACTAAAGACACTAAGAATAAACAAAACTCCATGGAATAACACTTCACCCAATATGAATTTTAACCAAAAAAAAATTTGTGCTCGTAATTCAATTGCATGCCTCCTCTTCTTTGCTTTAAATTACTTCTAATCTTCTTCTTTTCTATATAAATTTGTGTATAGTAATTAAATCCGCATCAAAACATAAAATAAGCATTTCGAAAATAAAATAGAGTTGAATTCATATTGAAATAAATATAAAAATATCATATAATTCAACCCTATCATTAAACCTTCTTAAATATAGGTTGAGAGAAGTTCTAAGGCTAACTCCTAAGGACCCAAGTTAATATGGGTATCTACAGTACATTAGTTCTTTGTTTTGTAGGTCAGCATCCATTAGTGCAAAATTGGTATCAAGATAGGAAGTAAGAAAGTGGTATCTCCAACATTTTAATGAAAGTAAAATATGAATAGATCTCCATGAAGGCCTTACATAAGCTTACCAAAGCAAAATTCTTGAATGAAGTTAGGATTAAAGAAATTAGTGTCAAGAGGTCATACAAAATGAGGTATTCCTATGTCCTTATATAATGATATATATCTTGACTTGACTTTTGGACATTTGTACTTGATTTGATAATGCTGACCTTAACATGTTGAAAAATTGATTTATTTGTTTAAGAGGAGCCATTGCATGTTTTTTTTATTAAAGTCATAGCATAATTTTTAAATTAACACATGGCATCAAAATTGTTACATGATTTTTAAAATTGATCCAATACATTGATTCTAGTATATGACTTGTTTGGAAAATGATACATTCCATATGTTTGATCAAATGATTTTTGCAATTAGTATCATATTTTTAATTTTGTACCATATTTTTCAATTTTCAATTAGTGCATCTTCTTATACTTTATATCAATTGGCATCTATTTGTTATAATTGGTATCATGCTGTACAAGTGGTATCATTTCTTTTCAATTGTTATTACCTTTAAAATTGCTCATATTTTTTAAGATAAGTACTTTTTCCTTACATAAATAAAAGTTTTGAATTGCATAAATTTAAGGGGAGGATATCTTATTGATATATTTTAATTAGTTGCGCATGATTTAGAAAAAGTTTACATGGTATTGATACATAATGTATACTTGTAATGCAAACTATGTAATGCTTTGGATGTTTAATAGGCATAATATTCAAGTTTGTGATTTTTCAATATAATGTAAGTTTTTGATTTAATATATGCAAAAAATATGTTTTTCAAGTGAAATATGCATAATGTGTGTTTTTTTTTATGGAAATGTTGCATAATATAAGTTTTTGATGCATATTATAGGCATTTTTATGAATAATGTGCATAATGTGGGACAATATGCATGTTTGAAATATGAAGTAGTATAACTTGTGTTTTGTGATATATTTTTTATGCGTTTGATACCTTTTCATTATTTATTGTTCCATAATGCGTAATTGCATTTTTAGGGGAGCATTATATACAATTGGTATTTTTTTTAAGATGCATGAATTAAGAGGGAGTATTATATATAATTGGTCTAATCTTTTGTGGAAGCATGAATTAAAGAGGAGTGAGTTTTAGGAATTAGTTAAAATTGGTAATCTTTTTTATGATGTCAGAAGGGGGAGAGAGAGTTGTGTTATTAAGGTTGAATATAAGTTTTAAGTATAAAAGGGGATGAGACATACAATGTGCTGCAAATATGTTTTATATACTCTTAATATCACATGTTTTGTCATCACTAAAAAGGAGGATATTTTTTACCATAGGAGGTTCCAATCATGTGTTTTGATGATGACAAAACATTATTGTTACTAATGGTTGAGTTTTGATGTGTAATTAAGATTAAAAAAAAGCAAGATGCTCAAGATGTTCAAGCTTGAATTTGTTAGAGCTCAAGATTGGTGCTTTAAGTGACGAATATGAAAAGTAAGTTTTGGATGATCAAGATTGAAGATCAAGAAAGAATATCAATTTTAGATAGGTTTAGGAAAGTTTTTTACAATTTAAGTTTCCTAAACTTGATTTTTATCAATGCTTGAAAGGAATCTCATATTCACATATCATATATTTGCATGAACATTTTCATATAGGATTTGAATTGTGGTTTTAATAATTAATTGAATCCGAATATGGTGTTGACATGATAGGAATTAATTTTAAAATGTATATATATATATATGAAGGTGTTTAATCATGAGGTAAGTGTTAATGCATGGCTCTTGATGAGTTTAAGTGAATTAAAAAGGTGCTTGAAGTTATTTATAGGTGTTTGAATTTATTTAAATATAATTGTAATGTGAATTTTGGTTTATGGAAGTTTAGAAAATGTTTGAGGAAAGGTATAAGTTGTTAAATAATGAAAAGATTTTATAATCAAAGCTACTTATTATTTTTTGAATCTATTGAATGTTTTTATTAATTTAAAAGGCCTTGATATATATTTTAAATCTTATTTGAAGTCTTATTAAATATTTGATTAATGTTTGGATAGTTAAAAATCATTTTGGTTATTTATTTGCAATTTTATAGTTAATTTGTTGACATTTCTCAAATCTGTTTAGGTTTGAGTTATTGTCATTAAATCTGATTGTTCAACATCCAAATATATTTTTATTGCTTCAAAATCATTATACACATTTTTTCCAAGGTCTCAAGAGTGCACTATAGTTTTACTTAATTTTTTAAGGAGACAAAACATTGATTGAAGCTCCAAGAACTAAGATTACTCAAAACTATCTCTAATAGCTACTTGTTTCCTTTTTATGATTAAACGTCTATCTTTGGCTTCTAAATGGTTAGGGCTGCTATTAAAAATCTATAAACCCTTCTTAACCCTACACACATCATCTCTAAACACTTTTATTATTTTTAGAAACCTTAGAAACAAGATTGAAAGATCAAATTCATTCTAGTCTTAAAGCTACCTTCTTTTTCACTGTTCTTGGTTCATGCTCCCGTCTCTTCACTTTAACTTAGTTTTTAGCATGCAAATTTATTTGTCCCTCCTAGCTTAACTATTTAAGAGTTTTTTTATTATCAAAGTTTCGTATTTAAGAGGATTATTTCACTTGTTTTATGTTTAATCTTTTAACTATATCAAATTTGTTTATGTTTGGATTGTTTCTTGTATACCTTGTATTTACCATTTTGATTATACATTCTAGATCTGTTGTTGAGCCTTAAGTTCATTTCTCCTTGATTTTTTAAGGTCTTAGGAGTGTTTTTAATCAATATTTATGATTTATTTATGCTTCTAGATTAAGTTTTCATTTTTACAACATAACATAATCAAATTTGTCCAATTTTGTATATTTTAACATTCATACTTATCTTTGTCTACATAAATCCAATTTTTTTGCTCCAAATTACTCTATTTTTTTGTTGTTGTGTTTGTTTATCTTCCATATTTTAGAATGCTAGAATCAATAGTATATGAGACTGAAACTTTAACAGTGCATATTTGATAGCTCTTGTGTGTTCTTTTCTTAATATAACTATTTTATTACGGGCTTCAATTTAATATTTATTGTTTCAATCTATTGTTAAGAGGTTGAGTAAGGTTATAGGAGGTTTATTGCATTGATGTTATATCTTTTGATAATTTATAAATGATAATTTTTTAAGCTCGAACTTAGGTGCTACATTTTTTTGACAGATTATATGGTTGGATGTTAAATCCAATTGTTGAAAGCCTTAAATGCATTTTTATTGCATCAATTAACTTATTTATGATCTGTTAAGGAGTTAGAGTACTTGCCATATTATTTAATTGTCTCTAATAGTTATAGAAATGTTCGTATTAAGTGTGCTTCATTGATACACTATTATAGGTGTAGTTTGGTTACTTAATTTGGGGACTTTGTTCTTGTTAATTATTGATTAAGTTATGGGCTACTCTTTACCTTTAAAATAGAGTTGATAGTTGCTCTTCACTTATGATAAAGAAGATTTTAATTGAGTTGATCGTTGAATTTGAATTGGAATTGTTTTATTCTGTGCATGAGCATTAGGGAATACATAAGGCATATGTATTATATTGATTGCATTTGAGCTCTTATCTTACTTTGATTTTGATCAAGGTTTTTTATAAGGTATATAAGCTTGAGTTAAGGCTTTGACAACCAACATTTTTCGTTTGTTTTTTGGGAAGAAAAATTGTGTATTTTGGTTCGTTGTAAGGGTTACTTTTGACTCATTTAAGTAAGATTGTATTGGGTTCCTCTTGACCCTTATAATTCAAGATTGTTATATGGATTTCTCTTGACTCTTGTGAACAAGATTATTACATTACTCTCCACCCTTTAAATAAGATTGTATAGGGTTATTCTTTCCCTGGTTAAAGTAAGGTTAGCTTTTAGTGAAATTTTTAATAAGTAGTTAGAGAGGGGATGCATTCTATCTTTGGGGTAGACAAACCTCTATAAATCTTGGTGTTCATCTCTTTCCCTATCCTCTTTATATTTGTGAAATTTTGTTTGTTTAAATTTGATTGAATTTTATTAACTTTAGCATAAATATAACATATCATTATAGGTGAAAATTTAACATAGTGATTTACATAGTTAAAATTGTTCTAGGTTGTTAAAGTAGTTTAATTTAGTAAGAATTTTTTAACACCCAATTCACCCCCTCTCTAGTGCCGTTGGGCTTACAAAACAAATTAAGCACACATATTCAATAATGGAAGTAAGAATATAATAAGAAAACACATATCTATTGATGAAAAATAAGGATCAATACAAAATAAGAAAGAAAGATGAAGGAATATAACCAAATTTGATCTATTATGTCAAAATCCCACTCTTGAATCCATGTTAGATGCTCTCGTGGACTCTAATCCACTTGACCAATGCAAAAAAAGAACAAAAACCACCAAAAACTTGTTGTAGTTTAACTATAATCCAAATTTTGTTAATCTAATCCTAGATCAATCAAAAGTAAGTGCACTTTATCAACAAGCAATTTAAAACGATGAAATATCGATTATCGTTTCCATAGGAATCTGAGCATAATACTAAATCAAACTAGTTAATAAAAGTAAAAAGGAACTAACTAAAATAAATAATAATAATGATAAGAGTCTAACAAATGATAAGCTAGTTAAGGTTTTAAAATTCAATGGGCAGCCAACTAAGGAAACAAATTGTTGGATAGATTTAGGGCATTCATTATAAAAATTCAGAAACAAATTGTTAGATAGATTTACGACATTCATTATAAAAATACGATATGAGCAATGATCCTGGAAATATCTTTTTAAAAAAATCAATTTATCTATTTCATTTGTAAACAATTAGAATAAAAGGCATTAATCTCAAGTTGCGTAAACCTAAGATCATTAGATTTAAGAACTCTCACAAAATACTTTAGAGTCGATCAATATTTAAATTCAATTGTGTCACCTAATTAATATTCCAAAAAATAAAAGCGCAAGGTTATAGTTCCTTTAATCTTCTAAAAATGTAATTAAGATGGCCAATCTAAGCAAGATTAAATCAAATAATTTAATTAGGCAAAAATCTTCCTAACTTTCAAAACCCATTTAATCCTATCCCTAGGTAAACTAATTAAACACAAATATTCAACAATGGAAACAAGAATATAATAAGAAAACACATATCCATTGATGAAAAACAAAATTCAATACAAAATAAGAAAGAAAGATGAAGGAATACAATTGAATTTGATCTATTTTTATTAAAATCCCACTCTTCAATCCACATTGAACGCTTTCGAGGACTCCAATCCATTTTCTCCATTTTCTTAATGCAAAGAAAGAAAAAAAAGAACAAAAACCTAAACTAAATCCTAACTACAAAAAAGAAAATGTCTCTATTCAATTTGGCCTTTATCTCTCTTTTAATTTCCTCCCATCTACGATTTCTCTACATTTTCTTCCCTTTTATATGTGTTTGGAGTGGTTGCTAGGGTTGGGGAATATACCTTTTTGATTTTTCCATTTAATCCTTAAAAAATAGTTAAAAATGGAGCATAACAGTGATTTCAGTGGTAGTTTATTCTGGTGCTTAATGGTGCTTTTTAAATGTTCCATTTATCTCCCAGAATTAGGCTTCAACAGTAGTTAATAAGATATTAACGACATCGTTATACTCTAATAAAAACTACCATTGATCTATTGTTCTACACCATTCTTTCTCCTTTTTTCTCTAATTTCAATCCATAAGCTCTAAAATCATTTTAAACCTAAAACTTAATAAAAAGACTCATGAATAATACGAATATATGCTTTATTGGGTAAAAATACTATATTTTATTCCTTAAATCTCGTGTAAATTACCCATTAATAGATATATAAAAGATCCTTTTAGGCTAATAAGAAGGAATAAAAATATAGAAAAAAACTGAAAAGTCTATAAAAGTATAAAGACTTCGTATGTTTTAGATGTCATAAAAAAGGTTATATTTAAAATATTGTAGTTTGAATAAAAGTTTACAAAGCTTAGATTTAGAAGAAGACATATTGCAAAAATCCAATCCTTAATGGTATCTAAAAGTGAAATGTTCTCGAGAAGAAGAATTTGGAAATGATTCTTTTATACTATGAAAATATAGTTTACGCAATAATGATTTATATGATAGTGAAAGCTCTAAAGAGGTAAATGTTCTAACTAAAGATCAAAAGTTTTTTTTTAATTAAAATTAATAAATCATATTCAAGACTCTTATTGAAATAAGAGCATTAGGAAAAGTATAAAAATCATTTGAAACTCTTAAAGAGTATTTTCCCTCAACATCATCCACACACAATTTGACAAACATATTAAATAGAGCTAAACAAAGGTAAAGAGCTACAATTTACTTTAAAGAGCATGCAATAAGAAATTAATTTGATGAAACAAGAAGTAAAAGCACTAAACAAAAACAAAGAGAAGATAGTGAAACAATAAAGTCTTTTACAATGCTTAGATACTAAAGAAATTACGAAAGATATTAAAGAAGAAGATATAAGAGAAAGCCTTGAGCTAAAGAATAAAGATAAAGTATCAGAAAACTTTTTTATTCATTATAAATGCAATTACTTCAAGAAAAGATTTGATAAATATTTCCTCAAAGGTAATGAAAATTTTGCATTAAATGCTGCAGCCTTATTTGACACAGGAGTTTATTAAAACTATATAAAGTGGTAGAGTTATTCCTACAAAAACATCTTTAAAAGAATCAAGAAAACCTAAAAGCTAGAAATAATTACCCATATTTATGAAAAATAATTTACAATGAAAACTTGTTTTTATTATTTATCCATACCATAATACTAGGCATGCCTTTTATAAAGTTCATAACTCGTTATTTGACAAGCCATGATGGTATTTTTATAAAGCTTACTAGTAAAAAAAAGTTTTTACATTTTTTGAAAATATCGAAACAAAGAATTTAAGGTTTATGAAAGCATATTCTATTTGTGATCTTTAATCCTATTTAACTTGCTTTTGAAGGTTTTATTAGATTTGAAAATTTTTGACTAAAGAAGATTTGCAATACAAATCATAATCTCACGATCTGAAGCCACCTCCACTACTCCACAACCAAATCCAAAAACCATATAAAAACGAAACCCAAAGTCTTGAACCCTAAAAGTTTATAGAAATCCACAAACATCTCTATTAACCTGAAAGGTAAAATTATGGAGGGAAATCGATGAGGAAGAAAAGAGTCTTCCATCCAAAAGCCAAGGTAAGTTATACTTCTCATCATAAATAATCAACATAAAGGAATGGTTAAAGTAAATGGATTCCCCAAATTTGGTACTTGAAAATTTAGAAAAGAAAGTTGATTTAAAAGAACAAAATTTTTTAAAGGTAAAGAATAATTTTCAAAGTTCTCTAAAGGAAGGGAAATTAAAAAGGCTCAACAAAATTTTCAAATTAGAATTTTTTTTTCTAAAGCCCATTTCAAAGTCCTTATTTTCCTAAAAAATCTTTTAAAAATATTTTGACTATAGAAAATGAATTTTTTGATGATGATCTTGAACAAGTTATTAAAAATGTATTTCGAAAAGATTGACATTATAGATTATTTTATTTTTCAAAACCTTAAGCATATTATATATACATTTTGGAAGAAATATGTTCAGTGATAATAAAGCACCATTATTTAGTAAAATATAACGTAATGTCAACATATTTAATGTGTAAAATCATCAAGATCATATAGATAAAAGAATATGAGAGAAACAAGGATAAGAGAGAAGCTCTCGTCTTCCTTTAAGTAGCCATGGCTCTTGCTCTCTCCTTTTTGTTAATTCCTTGACTTGAACACCCGTTTTTCCTCGTTCTTGATATCCTATTTTCATTCTTTCCTCGTGTTTGATCCCTTTTTTTCATTCTCCATTGTCAACTTAATAGAAGCCCTATTGGAGGGTACCATGGTCCTTTCTTTTCTTCTTATACTCCTTATTTTTGTTTAAGGAAATGACTTTTAAAAAAAGTTCTCTTCTCTTCCTCTGGAGCTATGTTTTTTATGGCTAAAATGAGTACTGAGGAGCTAGATAACCCTGTTGCTTTTCCTACTCTAGCCTTATAAGTAAAAAAGGTCTCCAAAACTTAGAAGCTAATAATGCCACCCCTATACAATTGTATCTTAGTTAGAAGCAAGTTCTTAGCGAGGAGTCTAATGAAACTTTGGTGTTTTGCCCTTTAGACTCCATTGATGGTCTAAATAGAGTGGCAACCCTTATAGAAATTTAAAAATAAGGAGAAAAATCATGGTATAAGAAATTCATTGGCTTCTTCTTATGCAAGAGGTCTCTATTTCTTGTTGTCAATAATTAGGCATAAAAGATGTAGAAGTGTAGAGGATTGTATGAAGTGCTAATGAATGAAAAAGATATGCTACTATTTAAGTTCACATCTGAGGCTAGTACCAGAGAAGTTATGGGAAATGGCCTTTGGCACATTAGGAGTTTCCCTATATTTCTACAATTTTAGAAATTAGGAACCTCCTTAGATAAGATGAAGGATGAAAAAAATACCCATATGGATCAATTTTCACAATGTATAACTAGAATATTGGTCTACACTTGGGCTAAATCACTTTCCAAGCTACATAGGCAAGCCAATATGCATGGGTGAAAGCACAACTTTGAGAAGGAGAATTGGTTATTCAAGGCTTTATGTAAGTATAAAGTATTGCAAAACACTTCTAGAATTCATCCCTATGATGAGATTGGGGGAGAATAAAGTTTTATTTTAGTACTTAATTCAAGTTTCTTATCAGTGGCGACCAATGATTCATCAAACTAAGATGTGGAAGGAAACAAGAGATTCAAAAAGGTCAATTATGACAAACTTATAGGAGACAAAGTTCAAACATCTAAATAGGCCAATAACCATGAAGTTTAAGATAGAAGCGGTTTATTGTAACACCTATATTAGTTAATGGAAAGGAAGTGGCTAGAACTAGCCAACTAAGGGAGGAATATATCCATTCTGGAGGAAGGATAGCTGCTATTACCAAGCACATCTTATGGGAAGTTGGAAATCGAGAATATCTAAAGACAAGAGGTGGAGAGATTAATAAGAAGGAAATGACAAAAAAATAGCTACCTTATAGAGGAGCTTAACTAACTAACTAATAGATAAAGAGGTCATAGCTTGCTATCTACTTTTATTAATATATCCACTAATAGTCCTCAAAATGTGTAAAGTAATGGCTAGGCTAAAGTAGGAGAAACTAAATTAAGAAATGTGAAATCACTTGTAAGAATAGGAGAAGTGTCTTAAGTAGTTAGGTTGTCAACATCTATTCCCCTAGTTGCTTAGGAAATCCTGCAAACTAGGGAGGAAGGAAACAATATAGAGTCTACAAGTCTTGGAAGCATAAATAATTAAGAGGAGGTAGAGAGATTAGATTTTATCAATGAAGTAACCTCTCTACCTAAAGACAAGGTGGAATCTAAAATTGAATCCACAAGCAATAGGAAAACTAGGAGGAATAGAGCAAAAAGATCTCAAATTTATCCCCCCAATTTATAAATATCGTAGTATGGAACATTAGGGGACTTAATTGCCTAAAAAATAACAAATGCTTAAAGATTTTATTACTAATAATAAACCAAAATTGCTAGGCATTCTAAAGACCAAAATGTCAAAATAAAATGCAATGCTCTTTAATTTCTAGGTAAGCAGTGGTAGTTTTTATGTAATCACTAATATCACCATTATGGCAGATAATGATAGTAATCAATACAAAACAAGTGAATGCTAGGGTGCTGCAAGCAAGTAACTAAGTTATACGCTTAAAGATTTCCACTAACAAATGCTTTACTATTTCAATCATCTATTTGTAGGCTGCTTTATGTAAAATCAAGGACTTTATAAGAGGTCATTAACTCTTTTAAATTATCACAAACTACTAAATAATAAATTCCTAACTAACTAAGTATATAATAGAGTGAGCTACAATTGAACCATAAGAAGTTAGGATGTAAATGCTATTTCAAATGTTGCATGAAAAAAAATGAAAAACAAAAAACCCCTAATGTGACGAGGACTAAGTAAGCTAAAATGCAAAGAATGTAACTAAAGAGGTAAACACAAGGCAAAAGATGATAAACTAATAACAATATGAAGAAATGGGCTGAAAGTACCATTAGGATTCAAGGATAATTATTGATCTTTGAATATAATTAAGTGATACTTTAACTAAGATGTTAGAATATGGATTTCAACAAGTTCTCAAATCTTTAGCTCCTCTAAAGTAAGTAAATCTAAAAAGCTCTAAAAAATACTTCTAACAAGCTATAACGTCGAATAAGCTCTCTAAGTTTAATAGAGAAGAATTATTGGGTAATAAGGAATGACTAACTTAGGCCATTAATATGCAAGTTCAGAAAGTGTAACATAAAGGATTAGAACTTTAGACTAATTGGTTAAGTTTGCCTACAAATCCATTTAGTCTATTGTTACTTTCAGAAATTACTATTGACTATGATATATTAAAGCTTAGTTTTAGCATTCGAATTAGAAAATTACCAAAAGGGCGATCAAGTCTAGAAATAAATCGTAATTCTTTACATTAAACCAAAGTTCCAAACCAACCTTAGCCTAAAAGCACCAATTTAACACAAGCCCAACTTCATTCTCACATATAATCACACTTCATCCCTTTAATACTTTCAAACCCTTAGGAAAATAGCCATGCATGCTCAAATTAATCAAAATAGAGATTAAATAGATATAGCTCATACTTAATCAAATGAAATCAAAGCTGGAAAATTTAAGACAAGTAATGGAAACTAAGATTCAACACTTAACCTAATGAAAACTCAAGCCTTTCATACTATCAAACAACTAAATATAACCCAATTTACAAAACCCAAACTAATTGCATTAAAACATAAATTCTAGCACACAAAATCAAAACAAAAATTAAAATTAAATAATGTAGAACCTAAAAACATGCATAAATCTCAACTACCAAGCATAAATTAATAAAAAAACATCAAGAATAAATGAAAACCCTTAAGATAAACCATCACACAAGCTAATAATTAATAAAGATAGAACTAAAATATCAATAACCCAAGTTTAAATGAGTGTAATCAAATATGGAAATTGAAAATAAAACCATCCATTCATATACAATTAAGATTCCTTACAATATTAAAAAAATTCATCGTAAAACTCATCAAATATTCAATCTAAACATAAAACTATATAGATATACGAAAATACATTAATAAAATCACCCAACAATTATAATTAAAGTGCAAATATACCTAAAAAAATTAAATTAAAGAGATGAAACAAAAACCCAATTGAAACCCTAAATAAAACCTTAAAAACACAAATGCTTTTAAGAGAAAAGTGGTAGAACTTGTACAGAAAGCTTTCTTATTGATTCTTTATTCATTGGGAGGGTTTATATATCCTTTCTAATTCGAGAAAACCTAAAGGTTGTAAAAAGACCAATTTTCCCTTTTTTTTTGTTTATAGAACGTCAAATAGCGATTGACAGGGAGTAAAATGATATTGTTGAACTATAAATTACCTGTCGTTTAAGTCTCTGGAAAAGAAGCTAAATAACGAGTATTCTTGACTTAAATGTCACAGTTTAATAGATCAACATTCATTGTTTAAGTCTCCTACCAATAACCCTTTGCTTTAATTTCGCTCAAATCCTCTCAAAACTTGGACTTTTTGAACCAAAATTTATGTTAGAAGATTCAACATGTTGCCCAACATATAATAATGAAAATTAAGAATTTTTAAACCAAAAATGGGGATAAATTTAGGTGAATTAACATATAAAGCATAATAAAACTCATCCCTATCAGACTTCTTATAGGGGACTTCAATTATGTTTTTATAAACTAGAAACACATGGCAATGTAAGTGATAGAAGCATCATGAGCGATTATCTTAATTCCCTAGAATTAAAGCGGCATTCATGAAGCCTTTATTTTTTGATCATACTCTAGTACTCATTCAAAATTTGGTAAGGGACATTCAATTCAAGCATCCTTTTTTATTCAATAATTTTCTTATAGAACTGAAGGAGTTTAATGAAGTAGTAAAAGGGGTTAAATACTCAAGTGGAAGGATGTAAAGATTTTGTGTGTGTTAAAAAGCTAGATGTTATAAAACATGAAATTAAAAAGCTTAACATGAAGGTAGTAAAAAACTCTAATTCAGATTCAACAAGTGCAAAAGTAAGGTCATAGTGTATAAAACAAGAACTCAATGTTATTCCATCTAATAATGAACTGCTCATTAAATAGAAAGTAGCATTGAATAAGTACAAAGAAGCATTATTAAGACAAAACTCCCTACCGTGGCAAAGTTCAACAGTCATGTGCTTAACGGAAGGTGACAAGAACACTAACTTCTTCACATAACTATTAAAGCCAAGAAAAATATAGATATAATTGTATCTTTGGTAAAACAAAATGGGAAGCTGGCATATTCAAGCAAGGAAGTTAAAGAGGAAGCTTATTTATACTTCAAGAAATTACTTAGGACCTCTGTCGCATCTAATTTTTCTATAAATATATTGAGGAGCTTTGTTATGGACTAATTTTCTTATAAGGAAGATGTGGATCTATGCAAATCGTTTTCTACTCAAGAGGTGGAGCATGCAATTTTTTAAATCAATCTGAAGAAGGAACATAGCCCAAGTGGCTTGAATAGAGTGTTCATTTAATAAGCTTGGCCATAATTAAGGAGCTTGGTTACAAGTGTAGTGTTAGAATTCTTTCAGAAAGGAAAGGTTTTGAGGTCCATTAATAAAACATTCTTATACCTGTCTCCTCAAATTGAAAATCTACAAACTCTTTAAGATTTGAAACTAATTGCATGTTGTAACACTTTGTATAAGATAATTTGTAATATGTTAGTGACTAGAATGAAAGGAGTACCTAATAAATTGATTAATAAAATGAAGGCAACATTCCTTCAAGTCAGAATAATGGGTGACAACATTCTTGTAGTCTAAGAACTTCTTAAAGTTGAAAATTAAAGAGAGCTCCCAAGAACTGTGCCATCAAGGTTGACCTAAACAAAGCCTATGATTCCATAAATTAGGAATTCAACTTGAATTTGTTAAAAGTCCTTGGATTTCCAACTAAGTTTATGGAGTGGATCTGGTAAGGAATCTCAATAACTTCATTCCAAGTGCTTATAAATTGATAACCAATAAACCTTATTAAAGGAGGAAGACGATTAAGGTAAGGGAATCCCATTTCCCCTGACCTTTTTTTTTTTTACGAAACATTGAGGTTTTTTACAGGCTAATGAAGCACAAAATAATGCAAGACCAGGGCTCCAAATTTAACATTAACTATAAGATATTAGGCCTATCCAGCCTATCCTTTACAGATGATCTCATGTTGTTCTCAAAGGCACATGATAGATTAATGCTGAGTTTTTTACTCACTACCAAATAATAAATACCTAACCTAATCTAACTATGTAGTAAAGTAAGTCAAGGTTGATTCCACAGAGATTTGGTAGTGCCTTTAGCTATACTTAATATTAAGCAAAAGAAAATAAAAATTAACGAAAAACCCTAGTGTAATGGCATTTAAATAAATGAAAAAAACTAAGAAAATTAAAGCGAATAAAATAAGACAAAAAATAAGGTAGAACATATTTTCATAATTTATGAATTATAATTGATCATAAAAACATAAAGATTGTGTTATTCCTATTATTAGGGGTGAATTTCATAGTTTTTTTGGATATTATTTGATGTGTACTAATCCCTATTTTGATGCTTAATTGTTTAAGTAATGGTTAAAAATGGTTAAATTATGTATTGATTTGAATAATTAAAGAAATGTGCAAAAAAGAGGCAAAATCATCCAAGTTTGGACCATCAACGACAGTCTGGCTAACCCCTATTGAAGGAGTCAAAGATGGACTATCAATGACAGTCCACCGTCCTTCAATGGCATCATTAATCATCAACCAGACCACCGTCATATGTCAACAGACGTGTTTTTCTAGCTAATCTTCAACATTTGCGACTAGCTGCTCCCTTGAATCTTTAGCAACTTCTCCCTGTAAGTTTAAGACTTCTCCAGAGGCAGAACGAAAGTATTTTTAGGATGAAACTCATTTTTCTTTCTTAGTTTTCATATCAAAGTAGTTTTAGGTTGGTTTTTCTTTGGTTCTTCATTTCAATCCTTTGTAATTTGAGTTGTTAGGTTGTAAATGGTTTCCAAAGGACTGCATAAATGTGATTTAGAGTTGAATCATCAATTGGGGATATGATTTTGTGACTTGTAACTCTTAATTTTGTCATTTAGTCAGAGTTCCAACTCAATCCTAGTATAAAACACAAAACCCATTTGAAACTCATTCAAATCTCATAATTATAATCCATAAAAAATCTTCTAACTAAAATAAAACTAAGCTAATATACTAAAATTAACAAGAACACAAACTGAAATTATAGGAAACATAAAGAAAATAACAAAGAAAATGTTAGAAAATAAAATTAAGAATTAAACTATCACAATTCAAAGGTTCAACAAGTATTTAAAGGAAACTAAAATGAAATACGTAGAAAGTAAACAAAAATAAGAAAGATAGCAAAAATCATAGATACAGGAATGAATTCAACATATAAATCATGAAATCTAAACAACATTACTAACTGAAACAAGAAAGAAAGAAAAAAACTAAACTAAGATTAAAAAAAAGATGAAATAAAGGGTTGCCTAAGCAAGAGCCAAAAACTCCTGAAAATCCTATCCCTTTGCATTTATATAGTGCCTCTTTAAGGTTTAAATTAATTTCGAAAGGAAAAGCAGTGGTTTCCCTTGAGTTTTATAGGAAAATATCATTTTTTATCTATTCAACTACATTTAATAGGACATCAATGGCACCCTGTCCAAGCCCTTATTAAAGAACTTGATGTGCAACCATTAATGGTGGTTTTCTAAGCTATTAGTGGTCTCGTTGATACTTGCCTTTGATAGTCTAGAAATTTAATCCTTTCCTGAATCTTTTCCAAATCTCTTCCAAACTTGGTATTTTCTATTAGTATTAGTTCCTAATGCTCAATCCTACATAAAAACTTAAGAGGAATGCAAATTAGGCATTTATACATCAAAATAGGGGGTGAAATTACATTGAATCACATGTGGAAATACTATAAAATGCACCCATATCAAATATCCCCCACATTTGAACTATTGTTTGTCCTCAAGTAATAACTTAAAACATTCCACTCAAATAATCTTAATCCAAAGTTAAGAGCTAATTAAGTACAAATAAAATCCAATTGATGTCTTGAATCTAGTTCCCAAATCTCAACTATGTCATGACAAAAACTTTGTTAAACGCACACAAAGCACACTATTAATAATGAAGCAAGCTCTTAATTTATAATGTTAAGCATTTAAGTCATTTCATATAGTTTATCATATAAATTTAGTTAAGGATGTTCAAAATAACTAAAACAAAACTCGAGTTCATCTTTAGAGCATTTTATAGGAGGTACCCTAATCTTTTGATGCAAAGACAAACATCTTGTCATGAATGACCCTGTTACTCAACTAGGATATTCCATTTTAGCTTGTTTGAGATGTCTTTTAACTTTTTAACGCGAAGGTGAACATTTTATTATGAATACCCCTAGTTACTAGATTAGATGAAATTTTTAAATGGCTACTAGTACCACTCAGAACTTCAACCTTTACATTCTTTTGAAGATAGTGGAGGGAAAAAATGCTCTTTCATTTAAAAAAACATACTTTTTATTTTTTTCTAAACAAAACATCCTATTCCATTTTTATACGATAAACCATATAAAATGATCTTAAGCACTTAATATCATACAAAAGGAGTTACTAAACACATGAAAGTATTAAAAAAAAGAAAAATTAAAACTTAGGGTTAAAAATCATTTAAGAGTCAATCAATATTTACTAAATAAAACCTACAATTTAATTAAAATATTGTAATTAATAATCAACTAAAGATCATATCATTTATAGCTAAAACGTTTAAATCATCATCCTTAGATTGATAATAACTTAATTGCAACAAAATTCGAAATTGTTCCCCACCCCCACACTAAAATGGGACATAGTCCTCAATATTCCAAAAGAAATATAATCACAAAGATGAATGGGAACAAGAATACTCCCCTGAAATATGAAGGCTATGTCAGTCTTGATGAGAAGGATCATAGCCCACTTGTCTACTTATAAATAAAATAAGTAAAAGCAAGTAAAAGAAAAGAAAAGGCAAGTAAAGGCCTATATAACAAAGAGAAAAGATATAAAAACTTAAAGGAAAGGTTGGATTGACTCCCAATGAGCGTTTGTTTTAGATCTTCCTATTTCTTACATCATTTAGTATCAAATGGGAATTTGAGTTTGAAAAGAAACACGAGAAAAGAAATTAATGAGCCTAGAACAACTTCCATCAAAAGGATCCCATTAGCAGCAGGATGTCACATGGTGTTAAAGATGTGGAATTGGATTCTTCTTTGTCGAACTCTAAGATCTACTCTCTATTGTGGACATCACCCTTTAGATAGGATGGTCTCCTCAATATATTAGGTAATGATTTTGGAGACTTGCCGTATTGCTTGTCACCTTCCCATTTTAACTTACTTAGCCAAAATTCTTTCAAAAACATGGTATCTTATGACTCTTTCTCTCTTCTTTTCTCTTCTGCTTCTTTATTCTTTAAACTCCTAGGAAAAGAAATCGAAAGTAGGTTAGTAATAATAAGAGACGTACTACTTATCTTAGGAGGTTTTTCATATTCCTTCTTTTCTCGAGCCAACTCCTCTTCCCCTTCCTTCTTCAAGGCTTCCAATTGTTTCTCCCTTTGTGAAGGAATAATAGCCACATTCTCCCTAGGATAGCTCTTTGGTTGGCTAGGAAGCCCTATAGAAACTTGACCCTATAGTTATACCACATAATTTGCTAATTAGCTCACTTGATTCTCTAAGTTCTTTAAAGTACTCCTCTTTTCCTACTAGAATTAAAAAGCATTCATAGCTAGACTTTGTACGATCTCCTCCAAGGACATCTTGCCAGCTTGTGGTGGTGGAGGAGGAGGTGGAGACCTAGATTAAAAATGTGACTGACTCTAGTAGGATCTTGGTAGAGAAAAGAATCCTTACTGATGATATATCGCAACAAGTCCAAAGTTGAAACTAACTCCTTATTGGTCGCTCCCATATTAAAAATTAAGATGATTCTCCCACCTCGAATTTTAAGGCAAAGGCGAAGGCAAATGAAAAGAGAGAGAGAGGCATGAAAACAAAAATTTAGGTGAAATTGTTCCTCTATTGGT
>JAOXYD010222211.1:0-18873 GCA_028565735.1 Pinacopodium congolense
AAGAACTCAATATAAATATTCCTTTTGTGAAAGGTGAAGAGTAACCCCTTTAAAAACACAAAAATCACAAATTTAACTTCCAAAATCAACCACCAAAAATTGTTCTCTTTTAGCTCAATTCAACAATTAACAATTCTCATGCTTGCTTAATCTAAACTAATGCAAAAAGCAACCAATGCAAGACCAATACTTAACGCATTCTCTAATGCTCATTCAATGCAATAACTAATATAAATAAACACTAAATCATATTTAACAACCAAAACAACTCAAATATTCTTTATGGAAAGTGAATAGAAACCTTCAAACAATATTTTTTAAGGACAAGAGGAGCCTTTTACTATAATAACCCAACCAAAACAAACAAAATCCCCTTTGAAGTAATCAACGTATACATTTGAAGGTGTTTCCCTTGAAGTTCAATAAACTATTAATTAAACTCTTGAAAATCTAAAAAATATTAAAACATTGAATTTATAACACAAAAATTGGATTTAAGCTTTAAAGAATAAAGAAAGGATGAAGAAAAAAAAAGAAACTTGACAACTTTGATGTATATGAGTTTATAATTTTAAAACTTCTAATAATATTACATAAAGATTAAAAATATGCTATAAAAAACCTTATTTATAAAGTTAAGAAGCTAATATAGCTATCGGCTATGTTTAATAACCATTAGAGGATGACAAACTATTGAAAATAGAAAAAGAAAACTTGCCTTTACATTTGTAGTTAACGTAACAATCAACTAGTCAGTGTCATGATTGGTTGACTATTGTGCCTTATTAGTCAATAGGATGTTAATGTAGCAACATATAATAGTTGAAAATTTTGTTAAAACCTAATCCAATTGTTGCATTAGTTAGGTGAATTAGAAAATTTTGATGATTTTGAACGATTTTACTTTGAAAACCAATGAAATTTAAGCAAGTGCAACTATCACAAAAGTAATAAAGTGGATTAAATTTAAGACTCCAGATGTCGAACCCATGGGGAAAAAGTCTTAATTACTATGTTGCTTAGATTACAATTATTTAGGAAAATCCAAACAATTTGATTAAAACATTAAATTTTCTAAACTAGCCTAGCTTGGCTTAAACACTTAAAATTTATTTTCAATTACTTTTGAAAATTTCTAAAAATTTTCGAATACGAAAATTAGCTAAGGATTAGGTGATTTATTGAGCTTTAAACACATTTAAGGGCTAGTTAGATTTCCTTCACAAAATCAAAACATATTTATGGTTAAGACTTTGCTTTTTCTCCATTAAACCTTGTTTAAAGATTGGTTATGCTTCAATTCAAGTAAATAGGCTTTAATTTCAAGACAGTGAGTTCTACAATTTTAATCTCAATTCTCTAACTCTCACAAAGAAGAATATAGGTTTGGTTATTCAGAGATTAATTTGTGTTGCTTATTGATTTTCTAACAAATTAAGATGATTTCTCAAGCTTAACTTATCTCAAACCCTAATTCTAGGTGACCAGCCTAAAATAAGATCTTTTAAACCTTAATTAAATAAAACTGAGACCCTATAACATGTCTTTAAGTTATAAATTCATAATACAAACATAAAACCTTAAATCATAATACAAGATATACACTTTAAGCAACATTCCTTGATAGATTCGAAATATGAGCTATAAAATAAAGTTTAGAGGTTAAAAAAATATCTAAGAAAGACTTCTGGGTGTTTTTTGAACTCCTAACTTTATTTTGGACTCCAAAAAGCTCTATTTCATCAAGATCTTGCAGAAAAATTAAATGACACTCATTGCTATGAGCATAAGAACATGAACATTGATTAATTTGAAAATTAGAGCAAAACAAGGGATAATATGAGTTAAGAAACTCCCTTAGATGATTCCTAGACTCAGATATGAGTCTTAACAGCAACCTCCAAAGTTCAGAAACTCAGAAAACAACATACAATATGAAAACAAAATGTTTGAAGCCTAGAAGTTACTAAGAACAAGGAATAGAGAAGCAAGAGTGTTTCTCTACTTTTTTTATATAGATTTGATTATGCTTTATTGATCCATAAATTTTAGTTATTTGTTTGTTTTTATAGCTTCCGTAGCCTTCCACATGTGCTATAAGACAAGATTACTGATGGACAGTATGCCCAAGTTGCAATTGTAGATATTTGAAGTTGATATTGTTAACTGACTCCATCAATGGTAAGGGGAGCCCAGGCACAACGACAGGTTGCAGATCGTCATAGTTATATGCATATTGAACTCATCAATGACACCTTGCTCATCCATCAATGTGACCTTAGGAGGGTGTTGTTAATGGTCTAGAATAAGGCATTTTCTTCCAATTTTTGCTCTAGTCTCCATCTTCAAGCTCCATCCTGTAAATTAAACATAATAATACATAAATTTAACCTTTAAGCACTGAATTAGGGGTCGTAATTAAACAAATTAGCCATTAAAACCCAATCAATTTAATCCCTAAAATTTCTCCCAAACTTAAGCATTTGCTTGTGCTCAAGTAATTAATTCATTGACAATTTCATAATAGGATATGAAAAATAGGAAAATCAATTAAAAGGTAATAACACAATTATTGAAAATGCTTTCATCCTTAAAAAATAATGACGCATGGAAATGTTATAAAATTAATTAATCACATAAATTTAGAACTGCATTTAAATCATTTCATTCTTTTTCAATCTTAAACCTAAATCAAAAAAATCAATTCCATATGTAAAAGGCAAATACACTAAGTTTAGTGCATCATCTTTTTTGACACTTTCACATCCTTTAAGTAATTTAAAACATAATTTAATTAATCACATAACTAATTAAATTCGTAAGCAGTTTAGTTGAGCAATCACTTCAATCTTTTTACGCGAAGGCGAATATTTTGTCGTAAATAACCTCCGGTTACTCAACTGTGTCACAGTAACTTAGTCGACTATTAATCTCACTCAGAACTTCAACCCTTATACATATACATACATTACTCTATTCTTTTTCTTTCTTTTATTCTTTTATTTAATATACATACATATAAGATTAGAAATTATAGGAGTGGATTCTACTTACTTATTTAACTAATTAAGTAACTAATGTTAATTTTAATTAATTTTTTTCTTTTTGGGTTTAATTCTAATTCTTTTTCATTTTTCATTTTTCTTTGAATAATAAAATGTGCTTAGAAGAAGTTATAAATTACTCAAAAAGTTGCATTTTATATGTAGAATATCATTCTAATCATTAGGTATCCATCATCCAAATTATGAAATGAGTTAAAGTCATTTAGTCATTAATAGTCATAATTAATCATATAAATTTTCAAATTGTCAAAATAATTGAATTCAAATGAAAGCATAGACAATAAGAAGGATCAAATCGATTTTTTTTTCACAATTTTTAGACTATGATGAAATTGATGATAAATCAAATTACTGTTAAACAAATAAAACTCAAGTGTATAAATTAATATGAATGAATATAATCCCTCCCCCATACTTAAACTAAACATTGTCCTCAATGTTTAATAAATAAATTGAAAAGCATAATGTAGGAGAATTGAAGATTCATTAATGAATTCTCAGGAACTGAAACAACCAAAAGCAACAAACACAGAGAATAACAAAAGAATGCTCCGCTCATATAAATATGTAATTCAAATACAACCACGGAGTCATAAGACAAAATGTAGCAATTAGGTTTGAAAATAACCTACACTATGAAAAGGAAACCTATACTGTGAAATTGAAAATGAAATAAAACAATCCAAACCAAAACTCTGAAAACAAAATGTGTTAATAACCAAAATAACTAAGAATTAGGACTGTCGCAAACTCGATCTCACTGAAAATCCTCAAGGCTCTGATTACATGAAGTCACTTTATCAACCTATTGCTAAAGATGATCAAAACGGTATCAACCACACCATTAAAAGAAGACATCTCAAAAAGCATTGCTAAGAAAAACTCTAAAAGCTTAAATGCCATATGATTCCCCATGTTAATCAGGTAATAGAGAATAGCAACCTGAGAATAGTCACCATCAACTGGTGGTGCTGGTACCAAAGTAGTTGTGCATCATCAACAGGTGGACCCTTAGGTACCTTAACCTCCTAAACTTGGCACCACTGACCTCCTTGATATGTAAACCTCCATTGCTTAAGTAGGCCGACATTGATCATATTATGATGAGTACAATCATTAGACTCCACAAAATTGAATATAACTCTTGCTTCCTAAATATCTTCGTCAATAAATAAGGGAAGTGAAAATTCTGGTTGGGCTTCTTGATCTTAACTACATCCTGTATAGACAAAATAATAAAGCCAACTAAAGACAATTAAAAGATAGCACCCAAACTATATAGCATCTTATACAAATGATAAATGTCCTCAAACCGCATCTCATTTAATCCACTAACTTTGGGCGTAACATTATGACTAATAAAAGCAATTACAATCCACTCCTAAGTCCCTAAAGCAGTAGTGATATAACCTTAAGCATTCTTAGCTAGTCCTAAGGCATCCTTAGCAACAGCAATCGAAAAAGAGGGATCTATAGCAACTGAATCGCCTTGGAAAGTATCCCTTTCTTTAACAAAAATATCCCCCTCATCGGGTTCTCTTAGCATAGCAAAAACAAAGGTATAAGTGATATTAATTAGAATACCTCTAACGTTCAAGTGAATCTCAATTGTGTCAGCCTCATTCTTATTCTCGATATTCACGAAGAACTCATGAACCAAAGCTGGGTAAAAAAGTCCTATGAAAGTGAGGATCAACTCCCATCCTAAAGTCTGAAAGGTTCTAGATATGTTGAAATAAGCATCCAAGTCCAGACAGATTGGACGTTCAATGATGAACTCATTGCCGTAGGGTGCCTCGTATAAGTCAAAATTCACCTAAATGATGAATCAGATAGGATCATACACTAATATTTTCCTCCAGGGAGCCATTTAAATAGAAACTATTCAATAAACATACACAAAGAGTTAGAAAATGTTAGGAAAAATCAGAAAATTTTCCGACGAAGGTTGCCAAAATTTTCTCTTTAGACCAGAATATTCTTGTTTTTTTTACAATAATAATATTGAATAAAATTGGCATCAATTTAAAGCTAATGAAATTTTGAATACAATGATATAAAAACCCAATAAAATGGAGGTCTATATCAAGAGAAAATTGAAAAAACGTACCTTGAAGGCGAATAAGGATCCGAACAGTTTCGAGTCGATTTTGAAAAATATATTGATTTTCTTAATAATCGGAGGCTACAATCATGTAGAGGAAAGAAAATGTAACAAATGGACACTGAAGCCACATGATTTGGTTGAAAAATGAAAAAAATACGAGGATTTGAAGGTAAAGGGTCGAATAGGGGTGTTCGGAGAAAAGGTAGAAGGAAGAAGATGATGAATAGTAAAACACTATCGTTTTTAACACAGAATCGCCCTTCAATAGCACCATTTTCATCCTATAATGGTGTTTTCATAGGATAAATAGCCTGTTATAGGATAAATAGCCCGTCGTTGATACTTTAGAAATAGGGCTTTGAACGATGGCCTCTCATCCGTTAACGGTGATCTTAGAGACCATTGTTGATGATCTGCCTAATACCAAAATAAACTATTTTTCTTCCAAATTCTCAACTAAAACCTCTTAAATTCAAACCCTATCAACATGGATTGGATTATTCATCAAATTATTTTAGAATTGTGTTAAAAAACATTATAAAATCAAAGATAATCATACTAAACTAAGGACAACACACCTAACTTAATTCAAACACACTTAAAAAGGCTTCAACACGTTATTTAAAAGTCGTAACATGGAAGATAAAATAAAATCACACATAATTACCTACCTAACTTGGACAATTCCTAGTTTAATGAGAATTAAACAGTGAAAGAGTCTCAAAAGAATCCTCAACTAAACTAGGCACGTACAACTTGACCTTAACTTGCCCAGAAACAAATTCAATCTAGAATTATACATCAAGACTTTATAACCCACCTTAATTTCCCATTGAATGATGTGCTTATCGTGCCATCGCTTGACTCGTTCCTTATATAACTTCGAATTGTCATAATCATCAAGGAGAAACTTTTCCAACTCATTCAATTGTAAAAATATTTTTTCACCAATTTACCTTAGGTTAAAAGTTAGAAAATTTATAGCCCAAAATGCACGATACTGTAATTTACTGGTGGCAAGCTTTTCCATATACTAACTTATATAGAGACATTTTAATGGGTGTTTTGTATGCAGTCTAATATGCCTATAGTGCATCATTCAACTTAAGTAACCAATCCTTTCTTGAAGAGCTAACATTTTTTTTTTCCAAAATTCGATTAATCTCTTAATTTGGTGTCTCAACTTGACTGCTAGTCTGATGATGATACGGTGTAGCTATCTTATGGATAACACCATACTTTGATAAGAGGGATTCAAATTGTTTGTTACAGAAGCATGTTTCCCCATCATTTATAATTGCTCTAAGTTTTCCAAATTAAGAAAAAATGTTCTTCTTTAGAAAGCGAACTACACCTTTTTGCATCATTCATTGGAAGAGCAACTGCTTCAACTAATTTACTCACAAAATCAATAGTTACTAAGATGTATTGGTTAGAGTATGATGATGGGAATGGTCCATGAAATCAGTACCCCAAACATAAAAAATTTCACACAGCAAAATGTTTTTTAGTGGCATCTCATGCCTCTTTGAGATATTTCTGACCCTTTGGCAATTGTTAAAAAACTTAACATAATGAAATGCATCCTTAATCAGTGTGGCCAATAGAAACCGCACTCCAACACCTTATGTGTAGTTCTAGTAGGGCCAAAGGGTTCTCTGGTCTCCTTTGAATGGCAATGACTGAGAATTAAAGGCACTTCTTTAATAGGAAGATATATTCGAATTATTTCATTTGCACGTATCTTGTAAAGAAAGTTATTGTACCAAAGATACTGCTTGACTTCAAAAAAGAACTTCTTCTTTTGTTTGTACGAGAGAGGTATAAAATTACCAGTCAAGTAATTCACTATATCCACATACAAAGGTAAGATAAGCATGGCCAACAAATGCTCTTCAAGAAACACATAATTTATTTCTTAGTTTTCTCCTTTGTCCATTACGATCTAATCCAAATGAGATAAGTGATCTGCCACAAAATTTTCTTTACCTTCCTTATCTTTAATTTTGATGTCAAACACTTGTAAAAGGAGAACATATCTAATCAATCGTGGCTTAGCATCCAGTTTATTCATCAAGTACTTCAATGCAGAATGGTCCGTATATACTATTACCTTTGAAAGAACCAACTAGGATCGACACTTGTCAATTGCAAAAACTATAGCTAACATCTCCTTCTCAATAGTGGTGTTATTTTGAGCATTATTTAATGTGCGATTTCCATAATAAATTGGATGGAAAATCTTTACATGCCTTTGACTAAGTTTTGTACCAACTACAAAGTCATTCGCATTACACATCAACTCAAAAGGGAGAGACCAATCAGGTAATATCAAAATCAGTGCATTAGTGAGCTTTTTCGTTAATAATTGAAAAGAACGCAAACATTTATCATCAAAGTTAAACATTTTGTCCTTGGTTAAAATTTCAATAAGGGGCTTTGATATCTTGGAAAAATCCTTGATAAAATGCATATAGAATCCACTATGTCTAAGAAAACTCTAAATTGTTGTAATTGAATGGGGTGGTGGAAGTTGAGTAATTACTTCTACTTCAACTGGATCTACTTCAATGCCTTTACTTGTAGTCTTATGACCTAACACTTTGCACTCTTGCATCATAAAGTGGCATTTTTCCGAATTCAGGACTAAATTAATTTTTTCACATCTTCTGAACACTTTTTCCAAACTCTCCAAACATGCATCTAATGGTACCAAATATAGAAAAGTCATCCATGAATACTTTAATGTAAGTTTCAATCATATCTATAAAAATTACTATCATTCAGCACTAAAAAGTGGTAGGAGCATTACATAAGTTGAAAGGTATGCGTTGATAGGCAAAAGTGCCATAGGGACATGTGAACGTTATCTTTTCTTGGTTCTTAGGGGCAACAAGAATTTGTAAATATCCACTGTATCCATCTAAGGCATAATGAAAACTATGCTAAGCTAGCCTTTCAATGACTTCATCGATGAAGGGTAAAGGAAAGTGATCCTTTCTTATGGCATCATTCAATTTGTGATAATTAATACACATACGCCAACCAGTAAATTTCCTAATGGCAATCAATTCATCTTGCTCATTCTTCATCAATGTAGTCCCTCCGATCTTTGGTACTACTTAAATTAGACTTACCCATTTAAAGTTAGAAATGGAATAAATAATACCAGTATCAAGGAGGTTGACTACTTCATTCTTAACCACTTCCTTCATAGTTGGGTATAGCCTACGCTGAGATTGGACCAAAGATTTACTTCCGTCTTCTATAAATATCTGATGAATACAAATAAAATGACTTAATCCTTTCATATCTGCTAAGGTCCATCCTATATCATTTTTATGCTTTCTAAGAACTCTCAACAATCTTTTTTCCATCGTATCATTTAATGATGATGAAATGATAATAGGCAATTGAGATGGAGGTCATAAAAATGTGTACTTCAAAAGGGAAGAGGCTTCAACTCCATAGTTGGTGGTTTTTCAATCGATGGACTTGGAAGAGATTATATTGGCCTATCTAAAGGCTTAAACTTTCTTGATTGAATCCAACTTGATGTCTCCTTTCCTACTTTTAACTTTTTCACAACTTCTTTAAATTCACCTTCATCTGCTTCTTCAGAACATCAATGGACTAAAGCCTTCTACAATGGTTCTAAATAGAGATACTCAAATGGATTACTTGGAGTAAAGTGAACTTTAATGAAGTTGCATGAATCTAGGGTGGAAGGTTGCTTCATTGCTCAAAAACATTAAAATCATTCTCTTTATCTTAAAGTCTGAGAATGAGCTTTCCTTTATACACATCGATCAGCGACCTTACAGAAGCCATAAATTGCTTTCCCAACATAATAGGCACTGTACTGTCATCTTCTATATCCAAAAACAAGAAATCAATAGGGAAAATAAATTTATCAACTTTCACCAAAAAATGCTCGATGATTCCTCTTGGATAGGTGACTGATCTATCTGTCAATTGCAATGAGACAATTGTGGGTTTAGGTTCTTCTATTCTTATGGGTTTAGGTTCTTCTAATACTAACTTCTTAAAAATTGATAAGGGCATAAGATTAATCCTCAGTCCAAGATCCATCAAAGCCCTATGAATTTGTAAGCTAATAATTGTACAAAGAATGGTGAAGCTACCATGTTCTTTGAGCTTTAGAGGTAACTTCTTCAAAAAGATAGCAGAACACTCTTCATTGAGCTTAACTATCTCATATTCTTCCAATCTTCTGTCCTTAGACAGGATTTCCTTCAGAAACTTCACATATGAAGGCATTTGAGCAATTGCCTCAGCAAATGGCATATTAATATGGAGTTTCTTGAACATATCTAAGAATTTTCCAAATTGTTTATCCAAGTGGTTAATGTTCAATCTTTGAGGGTATGGAATCCTATGCTTGTATGGTTGCATATTAGAATCAACAAACAACCTAAGTGGCTTTTATGAACTCATACCCTCATCATCCTTTTCTTATGCCTTTTCTTCCTCTTTGGCTTTCTCACTTATGTCATGTCTTCTTGTTATCTCATCTTCTTCACTTTCCACCATCACTTTCTTACCTTTCTCTTCTAACTTCTTCCTTTCATTCTCAAGCTCTTTTCCACTACTTAAAGTAATCGCCTTGACATGCTCTCTAGGATTGGCTTCATTTATGCTAGGAAGCTTACCAAGTAGCCTCTCCTGTAAGAGATGTTCAATATGTCCAACATGAGTCTTAAGATTCTTAATTGATTCCTCATGATTTTTCATTCTAGACTCATTAGATTGGATATACCTAAAAACTATCTCTTTAAAACTAGGTGACTCTTTTTTAGGATAGTTAGCTCTAAAGCCAGATGGAGGTGCTCTTTGAGGATTAGTTTGAATTTGTTAAGGTGGCTGCTGGTAGTTCTGATTATTACTCCAAGAAAAGTTTGGAAGATTCCTTCAACCAGGATTATAAGTGTTTGAAAATGGTTTCCTCTTTGCCTATTGAAATTGCTAACAAATTGGGCTTACTCTAGTTCTCAGGTAAAAGGACTTCCTTCTTGACACTCTAATGATGAATAGGAGGTACATCCATAACTATCACATTGAATGGGGATTAGAATTGCACTGAAAACTATTTTTAAACTTTTGATCAATAATATTGTAGGCTTCAGTCATAGTCTTGTGCATTATATTGCCTCCAACCATAATATCAATGGTTCTATGAGTTGAAGGTATCAATCAAGTGTAAAACATATCGACTTACTGTCACGTGTTAAATCTATGACTTGGACACATTGTAAGTATCTCTCTAAACCGTTCCCATGCCTCGCATAGACTTTCATACTGCATGAACAAACTAATCTTAGTCTTTATCTTTACTATCTTAGCAGGTGGGATAAATTTAGCAAGAAACAACTTCATTAATTCATCCCATGCAGTAATAGAACCAGATTAAAGTGTTGACAACCAAGATCTCGCCTTATCTCTAACAGACAAAGGGAAAAGTCTAAGTCTAATTGTATCATCAGAGACCCCATTACCTTTAAAAAGGTCACAAATGTCAAGAAAGTTTTGCAATTATTCATTGAGAACTTTTAAAGATGAATCACCAAATTGTGAGGACCAAACCAATGAGATGATATTAAGGGGGATTTCAAAGTTATTTGCATTAACTCGAGCCTGCATAATGCTACCCACAGATCTACCTCCATTCCCTCAAGCTAAGTCCATCATGGTTGGTTCTCTTCTTTCTACTTGAAGTTCTACAACTACATGTTCCTCAAGGTCCATCTCTACAGGTTTTGATTCAGTGTCACTCAATGTTCTAACTTCTAAAGGATTGGATGTAGTTACACGAGCTTCTATCTTTTTCTTCCTCAATGTGTTCTTAAGTTCCGGTTCAAAGTCTATTGGATCGAGATTGCATCCCCGAATATGTTTATAAATTTAAATAAATTACTAAATTAAAACAAATTAACAAACAATGCAAACAAAATAAGCAAAAGCAATAAAAGCATACTGACTAAAATAAATAGCAGAAAAATTAATAAAAATTATAAAAATAAATTTTACAAGTCTTAAAGTAAGTGCCATTAATTTTGCTAATACTAAGGCCATAATCCCCGACAATGGTGCCGAAAACTTAATTTCAATCGGTCATAAACAAAATTATCTCAATTTATTATATCTTTTAATGCACAAGTTAACAAATGCCTCAGACTTAGGTAATAGGCTTAAAGTTTAGGAAGTCTAATTCTAAATTTCCTTAATTCAAGACTAGCACCCTCAAGATAACTAAGTCTGTGGTTATTTTACTAATTTAAACCATATTTTTTATTTAATTTTCTAATAACCTAGGTAGATTCCTCGGATCCCAGATTATTTGATAACAATGTCCTAAGTGATTAGTTTAGGACAAGCATTAAGCATTTAATAAACAAAGATTAACTCACTAATCATGCATTAACAATTAACCACCATAATTAATCATCCATAAACTCATTTAACAACTTAGCTAAACTAAACATTAACATTGAGCATGGAAATTAAGCAAAGCTAATAAAATAATAAAAGTTAAACAACACAAAACTTGCTTAATTCATAAATAAAACCATAATACATATGATTAAAGGTTAGAAATCACCAAATATGACTATTAGATGATTAACCAACTCTAATCCATGTGATTTTAGCTTCTGGAACAACCTACAAACTGTTTTTTACAAAGATTGTAACTAAAACAAAAGAAAAACCATCCTAAACTACTTTGATCTTACAAAACAAAAAAGAAAATGTTTATAGGTCCTAAGCTACTTGGTTTCTGAAGCTCTGAGATGCCCTTTATTTACAGGAGAGCAGCAGTAGTAAGTAGGGAGACAACCAGTCATAAATGTTAAAGAATTTGCTACAAAACCATGTTTGCGACCTCTAACAGCGAGGCATTAACATATAACATCACTGTTGAAGTTAATAGTCTAGTTTTGACTTTTTTAATGATATGGATCCATCAACAGTGGGTTGCTAGACCGTCGTTGATGGTTTAGACTTGGATGATTTTGATTCATTTTTGTACATTAATCTATAATTTAAACATTTCTAAAAATTAATTAAACATTAAGCATATAAATAGTGGTCAATACACAACAAATAATATCCAAAAACACTATGAAATTCACCCTTAACAAATGTATTATATTGTGATCTAACATGTGATTTCATATGGTTTCATAACTATTTTGGATCTAGTGTTGGATGATAGATTGGATGTGCTGACATAAATTCTGGACTAAAAGACAAAGTGTATGGAAAAACTGGAGCAAAATTGGAGTAAGAACCTACTAACAGAGAACTAATGATGATTGTTATAGAGTATAAATGGCATTGTTTAAGTCTAGCTAACTATCGGTCAACCCCAAATTCCAAAATCTTAAATAGTGATTCAAGCAAGGGTCATTTAGCTCAATGTTTGCCATCATTTAATGTAAAAAATGATAAAACAAATAAAGGCAAATCAAACTTTTACTTATCTAAACGTTTCCAACCCCAATTTTGGCATATTTAGGGATTTAAGGAGGCTCATTTCATTAGCTTTCATACCATATTTGGTAGCCACATCCTTTTCTTCTTATTTTCCTTTTTTTAGTGCTTTAAGTTTTCCATTCAAGTTAAAGTTATGTTAACCATTTTGTTTATGTTTTAGATAGCTTAAACTTCAGTTTCATCTTGTTTTTACTACTATTTAGATAATGTTCTACTTCAATTTTATTTTTTTATGATTTTACAATTATGCTTTATTAGAAAATGTATGAAACTTTGATTTTAGTTAAATATATTACTTTTCTTAGAATTCCAATATTCATATTTATTATTTTAGTATGTTTTCTTGTCATTTATTTTTTTGTTTCGACTAATTTCAATATGTTAGGCTAAATTTATTTTAGGTAAAAAGATATTGAAGGGATGATGGGTTTATAATTGTGAGAATTGAATTGATTTTAATGGGCATTGTGTTTTAGGCTGAGATTGAGTTGAAATTCAACTTAAGTGCAATGAATTAGGAATTTTTCTGTAATAGTGATATCTAGTACAATTGTTAGGTATGGGATTTTGATCTATAATCTTCATTAGTTATTTGCTAATGACAATTGTGGCTAGCCTAGAATTTCAATTCTTTAAGTTACGTGATCCGAGCTTATACGATTAAGGCTTAAGTTAGTTGTTCCTTAATAATTAATGTTATTACACCTCTAAATCTAGAAAGCTTGTTCTAGGTTATCATGTAGCCAAGGATAAATTTATGGTTGTATCTAATTTATCTAAAATTAGAGGAACTTAGTATGCAAGAGCTAGTTTGTGTCTATAAGCTAGCATCTTAGGAAAAACACAATTTTTATGTTTTTTATGATCAATTGTAATTCCTGAATCCTAAAAATATTTTCTACCCAACTTTCTTTTATTTCTCTCTATTTATTTCTATTTTGCGTTCTTGCTTATATGATTTAATTTCGATAGTTGCCTTTGCAAGAAAATCTTAGGATTTTTATGTCTTTTTATTTTCTTTTATTCAACAGTAGAAATAGCTTTAACTCACCCAAGCTCTCTATGGTTCGATCCTAGCTCACCTTACTACAAAGTTAAGTAGTTATAAATTTATTATTTGGTAGCTTATGACAGCTTAACCAAATTTTTGGTGTCATTATAGAGTTGATGGAGTTTATTTTGTTATTTCTATTTTTCCTTTATTGTTAAAATTTCTCATTTTATTTTTTGTTTTGCACGTCACATAGCCCTCAAAAACATATGAGATGGTAGAAATTTTCTACAAAGAATATAGGCTCACTTTTTTCCCCATTTAATCCATTTTTATTTTCTCCTATTGTAAGTTATATGAGGATTCAATATTCTGAGTGTATATCGCATTCTCACAAACTGGACAATGGTACCTTATTATTGTTTGAAGAGGAATCGAATGAGAACTTAGAGTAGACTCAAGAAGAAGTGCAAGAAATTATGGAGCATTACTAGTAGACTTTGAAGAAATTTGCAGATCCTACATTTAATCCAAATTTACTTTGCATTAATTATCTTGAAAATGAAACTGAGGATGAGTTTACACTTGGTCTAATTCAGTCTTTGTCCTTATTTTATAGGTTTTCAGGATAACAATGGGATCCTACTATAGTACGAAATTAAGCAAGTTATTCAAGGAGTTCCACATTACATGTTCAAGAATGAAACATGCCAGTGTCACAATAGATCAATTGAATTCGGTAGCATTTTCTTTAGTCTTAGAGGATGCATCTAAAGAGTGTCTATATGATGTACCAGCTAGATTGGTTACCACTTAGGACTAGATGCAATAAACGTTCCCCGAGAATTTCTTTCTAGCATTGAGAGTAATAAAAATCTAAAAGGAGATTGGTGGTATTTGATAGGATGGAGGGGAGTCACTTCCCGAGTACTAGGAGAACTTTAAGAAGCTATGCAATAATTGCCCTAATCATAAGATAAGTGTATAAATTCTTATTCAATATTTTTATAAACAACCAACTCCTATAGATAGGAATATGATATATGTAGCTAGTAGAGGGACGTTGTTCTACAAGACACTAATTGATGCAAAGAGGTTAATAGCAACTATGATGTCCAACTTATACTATTGGGGTAGTAGGAATAACATCCCATCCTCTACACCACAAACTAAGGATATTACTATCTCGAGGTTGGAGTAGCAAGTCATAAACCTCACATCCTTAGTAGAGCAAGCTATAGTCTAAAAGGAGAAAGCTAAGGTATGTGAAATATGCTAGTTATCTGGCCATTCCATTAATTCATGCCCTATGTGATAGGATGACCAACATGTATATGTTAATGGAGGACCATAAGGACAATAGAGAGGTTATGATCCTTACACTCTTAGATATAATCTAGGGTGGAAGGATCATCCAAATTTGTGCTATAGGGGCAATTAGTAAGGAAGTGGTTCTAATTTTAGACCTCGTACCATGCAATAGCTACAAGGATTCAAGTCTCCAACTATTTTTTTACTATTACAACAACTAAGGTCTCCTCCACTTCACCATAATAAGTTGGAGGCATGGGACTAGAGAAAATTGTGAAGAATCTAGCCACCAAAACTCTTTAGTTACAACAAGAAATGAGAAATATAAAAAAAAATTTAAAGACTTAGATGGACCAATTAGAAGACACTGCAGAAAGCTCTAGACACAAGTTTTCAATCAACTTCCTAGCCAGGCGAAGTACAATCCTAAGGAGATTGTATTAGGTATCTTCATGAGGAGTGTTAAGTAAGAAAAGGAGGAGGAATTGGAAGAGAAGGAAGAGAGAGAAAAGGAGGATTTGATCTCTCCTAAGGTATGTAATCAAACATTTATTTTCCTTAACCACATTTCAGTTCATTTCCTAACAGGTTGGAAAAGAGGGAGGATTAAGCGATGATGAAGGAAAAGCACATGGATAAAAATAAGAAAGAGGAGAAGAAGGAGAAGGAGCAAGTAATATTTGACCTATTACGCGGGGTAAAGGTGACCATACCTCAACTTGAGGCTACTAAAGAGTTCTTTAGGGAGTGGACCATGTAGAAACTAAAGAAGAAGGATGTAAAGGCAAATGTAGGGGAGTAATAATAACTCTACCATGGAAGTTACCACCTAAATATATAGATCCTGATATCTTTTTTATGCTCTATACAGTAAATAGGACGAGAGATGATTAGTGTGTGATAGACTTATGATCTTAAGTTAACATAGTTTCTTTATTTATTTCAAAGCTCTTAAGTTAGGTTCTTGAAAACCCATTCATGTCATTCTTCGCCTAGCCGATGGGTCTAACATTTACCCTAAATGGGTCTTTGGGGATGTCTTGGTTTAGCTTAACAATTTTGTATTTCCCACAGACTTTTATGTTGTGGATATGCAAGATAAAGAGTTTTCCATTCTATTTGGATAACCATTTTTAAAGACATCACATGCAATGATTAATGTGCATCAAAGGTTGTTAACCATGGAGTGCGATGGTGAGACCATAAGGTTAAACATCTTTAATGCCATGTTACATCATACTAATTGTAAGCCAATTTCAGGGGTGGATATGGATGGCTCATTAACTCATTCTTTCCATTCACATATGGAGTTTGAAGCCTCTTTTGATGCAATGTGAGGCATGAAATAATAGGAGTCAAATTAGTGGCTTTAAATAAGTGCTTATTGGGAAATAAATTAACCATAACCTTTAATTCTTGTATGATTTTTTCTTTTCTAGATAAAGTTTGGTTTATTCTTATTTGAGAGTTTTTACTTTCTTTTGCTTGTTTTGTTTTTAAGAAGATAAGTGGGTTGCAACCTTTCTCATCAAAGCTGGCAGGGTCTCCACATTCCAGGGTAGTATTCTTGTTGCCATGCCTTTGTGTGTTTATATTATTTCTAAAACATTAAGGAAAATGTCCCATTTAAGTTTTGTGATGGGAAACGAGTTCGATTTTCTTACTCTTGAGTTATTGTGAGTCTAAAGGTGGTGATTTAAATCTTTAATCTTAAAATTATCTTAAAATTTAGTTAATGTTGATTGTTGTACTTGAAAGCAATTGATGTTGTTACTCCAATGAAGTTTGATCGATTTTGAAATGATTACTAACTTTAAAAATTATTGTCTTTCTTTTTTAAAGTGTTTTCATATGATTTTGGCAGTATGTATGTATGATGTTAAGTGTTTAAAGATGTTTTGAATGGTTTATCATGTGAATTTTGAATATAAAAATCCAGTTTGATTGTCTTCACTTATTCTCCAACTTTTTCAGCTTGGAAATCAATTTGGCTAAGAGTTAGTATTTTTTGTCAATGGATATGGGAAATCTAGATCCTCTCATTAATCGAATCACTATTATCCAAAAAGGTCAGTTACCTATCAAGTATCTTTGGTTGCCCCTCTTAACAGGCTGTCTCTCTCAGTTAGACGGCTTGTCCATATTAGATAGAATAGAAGCTATTGTCAATTTGGGGACCAAAAGATTTCTCTCTTATATTGGGATACTACAGTTAATAAATTCTGTTCTTACAACTTTTCAGGTCTACTGGTCCATCCATGTTCTTCTCCTCTCTTCCATTCCTAAGGAAACTGAGAGGAAATTAAGAAATTGTCCCTAATCTGGTAATATCTCTACTAAGCACCTAGTTAAAGTTAAATAGAGTAGCCTGTGTAGACCGAAAAAAGAAGGAGGTATAGGTATCAAGAAATTAGCAACCTAGAACAATTCCCTCCTAGGAAAGAGATTCTATATTTTATTTACTGATGAGGAAGCTCTTTAGGTCAAGTGGGTTCATACTATCACCCTAAAATGAAAAAAATTATGGACTATTAAAGCAAGTCATGATAGCTCATGGAGTTGGAGAAAACTGCTTCAGGTTAGGGACCTCTTTAGGAATCTTTTCAGATTTGGAATTTGAAATGGGGTATCTACTCTTCTTTGGCATCATCCATTGCATCCTCAAGGATCTATCAACTTCTTGTGTAATAAATGGATATGATTTTCTAATTAAAGTGAAGGTCTCCACCATCATTCGAGACTATTGCTGGATTTATAGAGTTTATAAATGAGAAAATTAGGTCTCTTGAGCCGTTATCATATGTTCCAAATTGTTCGAGCAATGATAAGCTAGAATGGCTAGCTAGCCCTACCAAATCCTATACAAATTCTCTACTTACAAGTGATAATTGTGTTTTTGTATGTGTTTTTATAAGTGTTTTGCATGTGTTTATTGCATAATATGTTGTTTTTATTGTGTTTTAATATTTATTTTGTGTGTTTTTGTTTATTATAAATTTAATTGTTATTTTTTTGTATTTAGTATTAATTTGGAGTAAGTTTTATTTATTTAACTGTTTTTATTTGTGTTTAGTGTTTTTTATTTTTATTTAATTATTAACGTTACGTTAGAATTAAATTTTTTTGGTGTATTTATTTATTGTGTAGGTAAATTAAATTAAAAAAATTAATTTGAAAAAAAAAAGAAAAAAAAGAAAAAGAAAAACAGAAAAAAAGGAGAAGTAGTCCAGCCCATGCAGCAAACAGCAGCCCCAGCAGCCTGCAGCAGCTCCAAGCCCAGCGTCAGCCAGCCTCCGGCCCGCTGCCATAGCCCGCGACCCGCCAGCCCATGCGCTTACCCAACCCGCCTGTGATCCAGCATGCTTTGTGCAGCTTGTGTCGCTTTGCAACCCAGCTCACGCGCCTCCAGACTCGCCCCAACTCCTCTTCGTGCTGCGCCTCTCTCTGATCCAACGTGCCTCCTGACTCGCCCCAGCAGCCAGCCCAACCCACTCTCCCCAGCAGATCAACCCACCCGCCAGCCTCCCCAGCCTTGGTTCACCTCCTGCAGATCAAGCTTTCCTCTATAGGCCAGACTCTCCCCCAGCAGCAGTAGCCCAAGATGCGCTCAGCTCTCCTTAGTCTAGCCCTCTCCAAAGAAGCAACGCTAGGACAGATTTAAGAAGAAAAAACGCAGACAAGAGAATGAGATAGAATTAATTTGGACAACAGAATAGAAACACAAGCCAAGAGAAAGGGCGGCAAAAGAGGGACTCGGACAAGATCAAGAACAGTACAGAAAATTTGGAGAAAAGAGAGAGCTGCGGGAGAGGAAGAGAAGAGATAGCCACCTAGGAGAACAAGCTCCAAGCACACATACAAGCACAAAAACTCAAGTTCATCAA